>JAQFZM010003086.1:0-11821 GCA_034695785.1 Galumna obvia | reverse complement strand
CATTAAAATTTTCTTTTCGCGTTTCCTTAATTTCTTCACATAACTTTGATATAATTGTGTCATTTTCTCTGGTAATACTATATTCAAGAATATCATCTTTGGATTTATATTTTGGAGAAACTTTAAATAATTGAACATAATCAATTATAACTGAATCACATTTGTTTGTTTCATTTAATTCTGTATTTGTATTATAAAGATCAGGAACAATATCAAGAGTAATAACGAGATGATTTGCATTATAATTTGCATAAGCTAGATCACCATCTAATAAAATATTTTGTGATTCAACACTATCTTGCTCAAATATATTTCCGTTTTTTTTCCTGATTATTTTGTTTCCTTTTAAATGAATTTCATATAAATTTAAAAGAGTATCTTGATAATTTAATATATTGTTTGTTGTATTAGAATAGTTTGTTTCGGGTAATTGTAAAAGTTTCACCATGGATGGTTTGGTAGAGTATGCCAATTTAATTAACATAATCTTTAGTTCCATTCCTTTTATATATGGAAATGAAATTTTCATTTTTAAAATTAAATTTTTCGGTACAAATTCATAAGGGTGCTTTGAAATTATTGTGGCTGAAGTAAACTTTCCATTGAAATAATCTTTTTTAATTCCTCTCATCACTAAATATCCATTCATTTTTAATAAATTTTCCTGGTTATTTCTTCGACAACATTTATCATTAAAGTAGAAACCTATTAAAATTTATCATAGATTAATAAAAATTTATTATATACAATTAGTGATGTTTAAATCCGGGGGCAACTTTGATTGAGGTTAACCCAAGTTTAAAGTCAAAAAATTATGTGGAGGGAAAAAGCTAAAATAAATGAATAAATAATTGGTTAATTTTTCCTCTCATTCACTATAAAACTTCATAGATAAGTCTTTACTAAAAAAATAATTATATAAATTAAATCTTTAATAACTTTTGGTTTAAGATACTTAATTATTAAGAAATTATTATGTGCTGCAATTTGCTATTTTCTTAAATTTAATGTCATTGATTTTTGATAGTCCCAAAAACATATTCATTTATTTTTATTTAATAATTTAAATATATTTTCTAAATTTTTGGAATTTTTTATTTAAAAATAATTGAGTTCTAAGTTATCTCTTCATATAATTTTTAATATTTTTGTCTTTTTAAACATAACAACAATACGTACTCGCACAATCAGCCTTTTTATCCATAATATACCAGGGACTTTTATTTATTTCAATAAATTTATCTTCTAAGATAATTTGAGGCTCATTTTAAAAAGATTATAATTAGAAATATAAACGAGTATAGTGAGACAGTCCTCTGACTGGATGTCATTCCACTCAATCCTATTCAACTAAACTTAACTAAACTTATGTCAACTAAACCTAACTCAACTAAAGTCTGCTAAACTTAGCTCATGTGAGAAGTGCTTCTCAACCCTAAGTCAGTCACATATACCACGAACTGTGGCACACATTTAACTCTAATAATGAGTCAAATCATAGTTTCCTTTTCCTGTAAAAATCAATGCTTACATTCAGTTCTGGTCTGACTTTTGTTATGTTAACATCTATTTAAAACTAATTATAATTTGTGCTCACAATTACTGTAAAGCCTTTAGTTTTTATTAATATTAAAAATAAAGTGTTTTTACTATAATTTTGTGTCCACTATATATGTCCACTCGTAGACACGTATCATTAATGGCGCAGTCGGCAACCTTCACCACTCACCACAACTAACGTTAAGACTTTCCTCAAGACTCTTTCTTCAAGACTGACCTCAAGTTTTTCTTTTTTGGACGGATTTTTGGACCACAACTCGTGAATTAAATTACGATTGATTTTGGTCTCATTCGTTTCCGAATTTTTCACTTGTCGTCACTTGGGTTTTCTAAACCCCGGAGAGGAAAATATTAGTCGCTAAGTCTTGACCACAACAAAAGTCAAATCACTACTCAGCCAAATCTTGAGAAGTGCTTCTCATATCAGACTTCAACAACATTTCCCAAAGAAATCAAGGACTGAAAGAACTGAAATCAAGTTCTTTACACTACTTCAACCTCAGGGAGAAGCACTTCTCCAGACACTC
Organism: Galumna obvia; assembly: GCA_034695785.1. Lineage (NCBI taxonomy): Eukaryota > Metazoa > Arthropoda > Arachnida > Sarcoptiformes > Galumnidae > Galumna > Galumna obvia. The sequence goes on along the minus strand of JAQFZM010003086.1, from coordinate 9,734 downwards.
CATCAGCTAAATTCATTGTTTGCCATTCATTAAACAAATGAAACGGATCTAAACAAAAACAAGGTTGGGGTCAAACCAATATCCACTACATTTAAAAGAATATCTTAAAATCGATAATTTTTAAAATAGTTTTGTTGACCTAGGATTAAAGCTTTAACCCTAAAACTTCCTTAAGTTCAAATTTAAAATAAGGGGTAATTATGAATTAGACAAAATTTAAAACAATTAATTTTGTTTCAAAAACATTTTAAAAGATCACTTCCTATATTACTAGATCTTCATTCGAGTCATCGTATTCAAATGAAATCTTCAAATAATTTTTACGACCCAACCGACCACTATATTAAGTCAATGCTATACAAATAAGCCCAACATGGAAAGTATACTTTCTATGTTACTATTACTTTGACATTAGACGCTCCAGTAGAATCATTTTAGCCAAATGAAATATAGCACAACAAACACACTCTTCTGTTTCTATCATAATTAATTTCCCCTGTTACTAACAAAAGGGTTTTTCTCCAGATAGAGATAAATTCTTTCACTCCCCTTCATTTCTATCAAAATGGTAGTTTTCCCCTTGATAAAAAAAGTTTTACTCTCTGAAGTGAGAAAGCACAGTTTACAATCCACTAAATTTTTATAAAAAAGGCAAAATTTTCCTCTTTCTAGCTGAAGATTGGGTTTCCAGGGGGAGTCAGCACAGCCTTCCACTCCTCTCCGTTTCTATCAAAACTTTTAAATTTCTCCGTAACAAAAGATCTGATTTCCAGAAAGGGGCAGGATAAAAACAGCTTACCACAACGTCCGTTTCGCTCAAAAAGACGAAAATATTGTGATGTTTGCTTTGCATTCAAACTTTCATTTTTAAGTAAAAAAATACGGAAAAACAATAACAACCCTTCTGTTTAATTTTTATCTTGTTTATAAAATAGATTATTATAAACAAAATGAAATATTTTTGTTTATAAAATTAAAACATTTTAAATAACATTAGATAAATATTCAAGATATTAGAAAAAAGATAAAAGTGAAAATGATGACAAAAACATAATTAAACTTAAAAAGATATTTATACTATCAAATATAAAACGAGAATAATAAAATAAGTCTTTCTCAATAATCTTCTTAAATATTTTATCTTAATAATTTTAATCTTAATCAATTAAATCTTTTATAAATTTAAATTATATATATTCCAATTTAGACCATTTGTATCTTTCTCACTTCGTTTTCATTTCTTCCATAATATTAGTCAATGGGCTCTCTATAAGGATAAAGAAGACTATCGCCAATGGAATGACATATATTATATCAATTAATGAGCTCTCAAACTATAAATATATATAAAAATTAATTTAATATAAAAAATTTTGTATAAATATTTACCAAATATTTAAAAGAAATTTCATAAGTAGTTTTCATTGAAAATATTCGATGAAATATAACCAGAGTATTTAATAAATAAATTCCGAACGATAATCGGGCTAAAGGTTGAAAACCATACCAACACAATAAGTCACTAAACCATCCTGGTAAGTTTAAATTAGAAATTATTATAAAAATGGGTAACAATGGGTAAAAATACCGGCTTTTTGTGTAGAACAAGCAAACAAAACCCAACCGACACCTAAACAAAACGTTAATTTTCCAATTGTATGCCATAAGAGAGCACTTATTAGTGGACCCGATTTGTCTAATCTCCAGAAACTATTATACCAAAAAAAATAGACGAAAATAATAGAAACGATTGATAACAACCAAAATATTTTCTTTTGAAATCCATTAAATTCAATATTTTTGAAACGAATAAAACCAAATCCAATGCCTACTAAAATACTAACCAAGTAAACAGTAGGAGACAAGTAATAGAAGAATTTAGATTTTGTATACAATGGTATGAATGACTCTAAATCCCATATTAAAATAAATGGAAGAATTCCAAATAAATAAGGTACTATTGTAATGAACATGCTTAAAATTAATGCCATTAATAGTACAAATATTCCGAGATTTTGTTTTTTGAAAAATAAAATTACAATAAATGGTGTAAATAAAGTTAATTGGAATAAAACGGATAAAAACCATATAATCACTCGACACTAAAATTCATTAAATTTTAATACAAATAAACAATCAACAAAATATTAGGTAGTAATGATTTCAAAAATTGATAATTATATTATGATTATTCTATCTAGATTATTGATGGAATACAAAGTCAAATTTCTATCATTTATTCATTTATTATTCTAGTTTACAAAATATATTAAAATTTCAAAATCACCATGCTATTTTAAAAGATTTGGTGATATTTGTAGAAATAGCCAAAAACCAGAAAAAATACACAAATTACCTTATCATTCATTGACTGATTGAGATATTTTAAAATTCCAAAATTATCTTGTACAAGATTGAAATTTTTAGGAATATATGTGTGGGATATTTAATTAAACATTCATTATTATCATGACACTTTAAAAAGAACCATTTTGTATGCTTCACTAAAAAGTCAAGTGAATGAAATAGAAACAAAATAATTCAATTTTTAAATTGGAAATTAGATGTGACATATGAAACCCCTTATGCCCAATCCTAATTAAGAAAAATTATGTAAACCTTTTATAAAATTATAATAGATAATAAATTGTATTTTATTATGACACCAAGATCATCAAAATCGGTTAAGAAACAAAATATCTGTAGCGATTTGAAGGTCAAAATTTTTAATTAAAGAAAAATATTTGAAATCAATAAAAAATTGAATTAACAGAAATAAACTTATTTACCTTGCAATTTCTACAGCACAAGTTTCTAAACCGATTTTAATGATCTTAGTATCAAAATCAAATATTCTTCATCTATCAGATACTTTCAAACTTATACTGTATGTATTGTGAACTAGGGTTGAAAATAGGGTGTTGCATATGTCACATTGATGCCTATTTAAGCCAACGCTAAAAATTTGATAACATTGGTAAAAATAATTTTAGATGAGGTTCTTTCATATCTAGTTTATATAATTAAAATCGGATAAGTAAATTTAGAGCAAATGATAAAATAGCTAGTATAAAATTTTGATATTTACTAAAATATCCAAAGTAAATTCTATATTCAAATAATCACATATTTCAAATTTCTAAAATGAATTTTTAGTAAATTTTATCTAGCATAATTTCCAATTTAAAGAATTGAATTATTTTGTTTCCATTTAATTCAATTGACATTTTAGTGAAGCATACAAAATGGTTCTTTTTAAAGTGTCATGATAAAAATAGATGTTTAATTGAAAATTCCAAATATAAATTTCTACTAATTTCAATCTTGTTCAAAATTATTTTGGAATTTTCGAAATACCTCAATCGGTCAATGAATGATAAGGTAATTTGTGAAATTTTTTTATTATTTTTGGGTTTTTCAACAAATAATACGGAATCTCATAAAATAGCATGGTGATTTTAAAACTTTAAAATATTTTGCAAACTTAAATAAAAAATAAATAACTGATTAAAATTTAACTTTGAAAGTCAATCAATAACCTAGTCAAAATATTAATGACCAATTTTTGGAATTATTCCTACCTACAATTTTTTTTGACCGTATATATTTAATTTATTTTAAATATTAGGTAAAATTATAACTCACGTTATTTATAAAAATATTATTATATAATAAACCGATAGCTAATAGATTCGAAGGAACTTTACAGCTATTGGTTAACATATTAACCCCTTCTTCCCAAAGGGGTCCGTTTCCAGTCAATGGAAATAAATATACGAATAAAAGAGATCCAAAACACAGGAATAAGAATCGTATATAACGTTGTAATATGAAACCAAAATAATTAAATTGACCCTTAGTTTTCATTAATTTTTTTAACATTCCGTATGATAAAAGTAAACCACTGGAATGATTAAATTATTGTAATATAACTAATAGGGCATTCAATTAATCTTGCGCATTAAATTTTTAAATAATTCAATAATTGCTAAACCGATTTCAAATCTGCAAACTGTATGTAAAAATATCAATTCCATATTATTTTTGTAGTCATGTGACCAAAATATTAAGATTGGCTCCAATATGGTAAAATAGGACATTTATGAGACCCTATGTCCCAGCCCAAACTAAATTAAAGCTATTGGATTTTATAATGTTATTTGATTGAGGAAGATTAATAGTTTATTTTGACACTAATATCATTGAAATCAGTTGAGAATCAATAAACTTGTAGTAATTTGAATATCAAGAATTTACCATAGATAAACAAGAAATCCTACAAATGAAGCAACTTCGTTGCATAACAATTTTTAATCAAAACTAACATAAATCTTCCAGAGTCAGTCAAATATGTCTGAATTACATAAAATAATTGACATCTCTTTAATTACTGATGTCATTATTTAAATTATTATCAAATTATGCCAAACAACAAAGTTGTTCAATATAATTTCCTCTATTAATTTATCTTATAATATTTTATATACAAAGTGAAACAGATTTACCTAAAGTTGATAGGATCTCAAAAATATCCTATATTTCCATATTGGGACCTTAGGTAATATTTTGATGGCTTAACTACAAAAATATATGGAAGTGATATTTTTGCATATTATTTATAGTATTAAAAAAGGTTCAGCCGTTATTGAATAATTTTAAAAATTATAAGTTCAAGATTAATTAAACACCCAATTACAAATCGGTTATACATTTGAAGTTTTACCTCATTATAAAGAGTACGTCCATAAGGAGTGGATTCTTGGCAAAGTTCATAATTTTATTTTCATATACTTTGGGAGCATAATCTTTGTAAATCTTTTTTAGAGATGACAGTCCATAAAAAGGATAAATGATTTCATGGGCCAATTGGGAGTTAATTATCATAAATAGTCTTATTGTGTCAAAAGCTGCAAATCTATCGTTTTTGGCAAAAAGTTTTCTAATGTTTGTCTTTAATGAAAACGATTTTAAAACTTTAAAAACTTTATTAGTTTTTCTTTCATCTCTTTTAACGATAAACTCATATAAAGTGCTTATAATTACAATAAATGTAAGTGAAGTCAATATTAATCTATTAATTAAATTTTCAAAACAATTTTATGATTTAAAAATAATTAAACTTACATGGATATCCACTGAAAGTTATCAAGTTCAACTTTTTGATCCCTGACAGTACAGCTGTTCTCCAATTTTAATGAAATTTTCGTTAATGGATTTATATCTAATATTAAATTTAAAACAAAATATCAATTATAATGACTTAGTTTATATTTGTTTTACTAATGAATTTTAAAATTATAAAATGAGTTTTTTAAAGTAACTTAAAGTATTTTAAAGTTAACTCAAATGTGTTTAGCATTCCTTCGATTTCATCTGAAGAACAAACGGAAGGAATACAAATCCCTAATCTATATATCGTTCCCTTCAATATATTAATATATTGAATAAAAGCCTTATTTGTCGATAACTTATCCAATCCATTAGTTTTCATTAGTTTTGACCAAAAATCCATATAATTTACTGTCGGCTCTCCATCGGTATATGAATCCAATAAAGGAAAGGGTAGTTTTACAGACAATAGACAATATTTTCCACTAAATTGGTTATCAATTATTTGTGGAGTTTTAATATCGAGACACTCATCAAATTCACCAAAACTCGAAAGAATGCCATCAATAAAACCGGTTGGAAGAAGACGACCCGTTGAGTCAATAACTGTTAAAATAAGATTAATGATTTAAATATTTTATTAGTTATGCGAATATAATAATACTGTTAACTCTCCTATTTTGAATCGGTTTGAACTAGGATTCTGATTTCAAGATAGGAATAATTCAAGATAAAAGAGAATTTTTAATAGATTTTCTATAGGAGTGAATCGGGACTTAAAATATAATTCAAAATAGACTTGAATTCAAGTTACGAGAGTTCAAGATAGGAGAGTTAACAGTAATTATTTTTTTATTTGTGATTTAGAAAACTATTTATCAATTATTAAGATTAATAAATTTATAAATGAAAAACAAGTTTATATATTTCATTTTGGAAAATTTATTTAACATTTTATTTTATAATAATATTAAATAATATTAAAACAAATAAATGACTTACATTTTAAGGCCCAAAAATCATTGTTTTTAATTGAATTATAAATTTGAGTCAAAGCTCTTGAACATTTAGAGGAGAGCCGGATATTAATTGTGTTCATTATTTTAATTAACTCCGATTTTACACCAAATTTGATGATATTTTCAAAGGTTTTGTAAAAATGATTTAATATTTCAATAGTTTCGTTGATATGATTGACATTCAAATCAATTTTTTGCTTATTTTGATTTAGATTTGGTTTGAAATCTCTATAAGTATTTAATACTTTACCAGTAAATCCGTATTCAGTTATTTTATAAAAGCCTTTGTTTAAACAACTATTATGTTTATCAATAGTTTTGTCTTTATTGAAATTATTTTTATTTTCAATAAATTCATTCGTAAACTGAGTAAAACTCAATTGAATTGAATTTAAAATAAATAAAAAACAAAATATTTTTATATTCATTTTAAAAATAATTTTTGTTTAATATAATAGAAATTATAGAAAATAAGTGACAAGGCAAGTAATGCTTAAATCAAACTAAAATGAATACAGCACATCCTTGTTTATAATAAAATATACTGAATTTAATTATACTATTTAATATTTTAAGTTTTAAAAAATTCTTATCAAATTTATTAATAAATAAATTAATTAAGAAGGATAACTTCTTAAGTGCATATAAGTAAATAATCAATACAGAAAGTGGCGTATTTAAATAGTCTTGGTTTCTTTTAAAGTTTATGTAACATAAAATTAATTGATGTAATTATTTTTTGCTGAATGGGTAACACAATGTTCACGTTAAATTCTTCTAGTAACAATCGGCATTTAAAAAAAGTAAATATTTATCTTTTTATATAAAATTACCGATAAAATTTCTAAACATCAGTTGTAGTATATGTTTTTAAGTATATAGTAGAGATTAGGGACTGAAATACCTCTAAAAGTGAATTCACTTCACTTCACTTTCACTTAACAATTATTAAAATTGATTCACTTAAAATTCACTTTTTTCACTTAAAGGATATACTTTTTTTCTATATTACTTATTTTAATAATTAAAAAAAATTTAAAAATAAATGAATAACATTATTAAGACTAAGATTATATCTAATATTATAATAAATATAAGGCCAATGAAATTACTAAAATAGCATAATTTAGTACTTTATTCTAGTGATTTACTGTTTTGAATATTTTAAAAGTGAAAATTAAATGCTGAAGTGAATTTACTTTACTTCACGTGTTTACAAATCTTAATTCACTTTCACTTAACTTTCACTTAAGTGAAGTGAAGTGAAAAATAAGTGAAAAGTGAATTCACTTTCGATCCCTATTACCCACTCTATATAAAAGGATTAAAAACTTACTTTTGGATAAGTCTTAGTTTCATCGTTGAGGCAGGCTTTGATTGAATTTAGTTGTATTTAGTCACAATTATTGTGACATTAGTTTCTATGTACAAAAATAGTAAGTGTCCCTAAATTTGTAAAAGTTTTGCTGGTTATCGAAGTGACTTAATAATATTTTATTTTATTATTTTTCGTTTTAAATTAAAAAAGAGATTCATTAAATACTTAAAAATATAATTTTATATTCAATAAATTGATAATTTCATTAAAACTTTATCTTGAAAATATTATTTGTGCTGCAAAACAACCGATCCCGGGAAAAAGGCAGGGTTCACCCAAAACATTTGAAGAGAAGTTGTCCAAACCGCTATAGATTTCAATATAAATTATTACTACTTATTATTATAATAAATTCAAATGGAATGTCAAAAAAATTGTTCAGTTAATGCTAGTAGAAAAAAAATTCAAAATTTGATATTAGAAAAAAGGAATTTCTAGATTGGAAATCTTTGTATATAGGCCAAGAACCTGAGACATGGAGAAATGAAATGAATGTTTGTGATTCAATAGAATACGATTATGAAGAACCAGATAAAAGTTTTCATATTGCAAATAGCGCTTTTAGTCAATCATCAAGTTCAAATAATAAAACAAATACAAGCTAATTTTAAATATATTTTATTTTAATATTTTTTTTGAATAAAATAATCAAAATTATATTTATTATATACATAATATAATTTTTTCAAACATTTATTTATATAATTATCATTTCTATAAATATTTATTTTTATGTAATTATTTTCTTATGTTCAAAAAATTAATAAATACGTCTTTTGAAAATTTGAACTAGTAATTTGCATTTGAACTTGAACATAAAACTTGAACTATTTGTTAATATGAATTTACCTTTATTCAATATAATATTATATATACGATTGATTCTATTTTGAAAAGTCATTAAAACTATGTGTTTTCAGATATTCTATTGTTTTACTTCGAAGGATGCGAAAACCTTTGATTTTTCAACTAACCAGGCATCGTGAGAAGAGGCAATGAATGGTATCAACGGATTGAAACACCCAACACATTTTCTTTAATTATAGTGTTTTGATAAAGTAATTAGAAAATTTTCTTCAATTTTCATGTTTTCTAAATGGATTTGATTTGATAAATTAGTAAATAAATTAGATACTTTAATTAAAAAAAAATTCCAACTATCATAAATTTCTCTTTCTTTGAAAAAATTTAAAAATTTAATAAAATTTGTTGATGAAAATGTTGAATAATAACAATTAATTGTATTGAATCCACATGTTAATGATAGGGGCAGAAGGGAAGTTTGTGCAGAGACAAACCCAGAGTAGCACCGCTAACACAATTACTACTCTTAAGGGATCGAAGAGCACCAAATCAGTAGAGAAAGACAATACACAACACAAACACAAATTTTTAAAACGAATTTTATTAAACGATAAATTAATGAAAAAACAAATTTAAATAAACAAAAAACTATTCGATGACCGTCTGAACACTAGCAGGCGGTCAACACTGTCCTGACTTGCAAATGACCAACTCGTGTCTAAATCGATACTAACTCTATCTAGCTCTAAATAATTGACAGAAACATATCCTTATATACTCTAAGTATGCACTCATAGGCAAAAAAAACTTTAACTTTAACTCATTTCTAGACTTTTCTATAACTCGTATGAGTATACAAACAAACTACGAGTTAAGGTATTAATAATAAATGTACTGTTAGGCACTGATTAGGGTTCAGCGCCTAATATTATTATATTATATAAATCAATTTCACAATTAACTAAAGTATATAATTTTTTATTATTAAAAATACTATAATCATATTTAATTTTTAAAATAATTTAAACAAACAAAATTTGTTTTTTAAATTTTAAAACTGTAACGATTATACTCACTGGTGGTAAATCTAAGACAGCTCTCAAAGCGGTTTCTTAGGATTTTATTTTCCATTTATTTATGTTACATTTATATAGAGCAAAAGTGAAAAAAATTAAAATCACAAACATGTTTTTCAACAAATATAAATAAATCAATCGATTTGATAAAACTTAAAAATGAAAACAAAACAAATGTTTTTTATGAAATAGAAATCTTTGTTAAATTTAAAATTGAATATAATAATAAAAAATAAATTTTAACTCGAAATGCAAAGTTCTTTGGAATTTGGTTTAAAAATGAAATTAAAATAAATCTTTATAAATTATTAATATTTGTAAGAGCCTTATTGTAAGATTGAAAATTTA
>JAQFZM010003085.1:0-11827 GCA_034695785.1 Galumna obvia | reverse complement strand
CTATCATATCATAAAATAAAATGCCAGAAAAGAACAGATCTTTGGTTGTCCGACCCCTGAAGGTTACACTCATTAGCTATAAGTTATAATGCATTTGACTTCTCGGCATTGCATGTAATGGGGGCAAAACGATTACATATACTACACTTACTATGTAAATGTAGTGAAAAATCATTGTGTATATGTTCTGGTAATTTATTAATTTTTTAAAACAAAAATAAAGAGTATATCAATAAATCAATACAAAATAAAAATCTAAAAAGGTATTATTTTTAGTTTATAAAATTTTAAAAACCAGGGTTCTAAAAATTCATTAAAATATTCCTAAGCATTATTCCCAGATGTGTCAATTGGTATAGCAACCAGCATTTAAGGCAACAATAAACACAAATAATTAAAATTTAGTAATTATTAATTACACTCTTTCCCACTCTTGTATATTCATATACAACGTAACAATAATTTTAGGGAATATTTTTTTTGATTCATATTATACAGTAACTGTTGTAGACCAAAAATTGTTGCTAAATGTCACTAATATTTTGAATTGAGTCAAACGTCATATGAATCATATGATATGATGTCAAATGAAGTACTTAAAGTCAACTCCCTATTTACACATCTGATTATTCCAATTATTTTAGATAAAATAAGCTTGCAAATTTCAAAATTTTCGAAGTTGAGCTTGTTCCATTACTGAAACAGTTTTGACTAAATTTGGTATAAAAGTAAAGAAAAACAATAATTAATTGAGTTTATGCAAAAACCAGTTTCTAACCGTCAAATATTATATATCATAAAAAGTACTAATGGTTCTTAGCTTTTAAAGTGTGATGTTTTGGTACTTTTTATGATATACTTTAAATAAAATTATATCATAAAAAGTACCAAAACATCACACTCAAGCTTAGACTTTTAGTACTTTATATGGTATGTATCTTTTAAGCATTAGAAACTGGTTTTTGCATAAACTCAATTAATTGCTTTAATGAGTATTATTTTTATCACTTATTTTAAATAACAGAGGTGTCAAACGTGAGAGACATCTAGGTCCATCAACAATGTATCAGTGAATAAAAGTGTGTAAAGTATATGTTTATCGTTGCCTTAGATGTTCGTTACTATAGGGATTGACATGAGTGCTTATTTATAATCGAAATTAAATTTTTAGGTTAACTTTAGACTCCAAAGTTTAGAGTAGAGTTCCAACCTTTCCAAATTTTCTCGACCCTACCCTTCCCGAACCGTTAGAGATTTACAAAGGAACAACCCTTTCCCGACCCTTAGCAGTATTTCCAAACCCTTACCCTTGAAAAATACGCCCTTTAAACCCTTAACAAGACATCTTTTCAACTAATATTTTATTGTTTTTTTAAATCAATAAAATCTTAATTTTAAGAAAAATAAACAGTTATTTTGATACTTATAAAACATGATTTAAGGTTAATCAATGATAATCTAGGTTAATTATAATTTCTTTATAAAATTTAAATTATAAAATTAGTTGTGGATATGAAAAAATATAAAATTTATGCAAAACAGGAATATTAAACGTTTAAAGGGCATACTTTTCTTTAAAATTGCGACCCTTCCCGACCCTTATGTGTAAATTTAAGACCACTCTCGACCCTTACCCCAGGAAAAACCCTTAGGGTCTAAGGGTTGAAAAGTTGGAGCTCTAGTTTAGAGTCGATAATTTTATAATCATTTGAACCTCATTTGGAATTTGAATATACAGTCGAAGACCGATAACGTTAACCAGTTCGGGGATGAGGATTTAGTTAACCTTATCGGTTAGTTAACCATATCAGTCATTTTGTAAACCTGAGTTTTATTCAATATACAGTCATTTCTCGATTTAGGCTGACAGTATTTAGGCCAAATTCGATTTAAGCCATAGATTTTATGGGCACCGATCGTCTCAATCGTATGTTAAGTTAACTTTATTTAAGCCAAATTTGATTTAAGGCAACAATTTTTGGCGCACCAAAAATTAGCCTAAATTGAGAAATGACTGTAATTGATTATTAAATATACAATAAAATATAATTAAATAACTATTTAGTAAAATATTGAGTTTATTTGATTGAAATGATGAAAATATTGTTTGGCTAATAAATCTAAATAAGTGGTGACATTTATTCGACTAAAAATTTCTGAAAATTATTGAGACAACTTGAGAAGAATTAACCTGTTTGTCAGTTGTAAGCATAAATTCAATCTTTCCTGTAATATCAATGCCATCTCTTATATGATATCTATTAATGACTACAAAACTTTATTCGATGATTTATTTTCCAATTCATTGTTAATTGAGAAATAACTTTGAACAGTAAGCACTAGGAATCGATTATATAGACTTTGAACTTCATTTTTTCTAATATTCAATGATTTATTAATTTCATAATTTTCTTGATTTGAATTATCTAAGATAATTTCATTTATGAAAAATAAGTTTGTTAACGCTATTGGCCATTATTTACATATAATTTTACAGTTTGTGCTCAACAAATGCTTAATCATATCGGTTAGTTGACCCTATTGGTTGTTAACCATATCGATCTCTATTTACATACAATAACTGTTGTTTGTACTGGGGATTCATAAATGATTAACAGTTAATTTAACACTATTGGTTAGTTAACCTTAATTGTCGTTGACCATATCGGTCTTTCACTGTATTTTGTTAATTGACTTTATAATAAAAAGTGAGGGTTTCAACAAAATTGATCTATCTAGGTAGTCATTTTTATAGGAATGTTATGAAACAAAAAAAAACACGTGTCCACTGATATGAAAGATGGGTGCATGAGTTGCACATGTTTGTACCTGTTTATATCTAGTTTAACATTACTTAAATTTAGTCTAAATTTTAACCTTAAATTTTAGGGAAATTTAATCGAAAACAAAATTTAGTTAAAAGAAATTCATATAAAAGTTTTAATAATTAATAAAAGTTTTTAAAAATGTTTTGCTCTCAACAGAAGTCTGTATTTAAGTCACGAAATCGTTTCAAAGATAAGAAAAGACATAAGAAGTAAATAAAACATTTCATTTAAAAACTTGTTTTTAACGCTAAACCTAAACCTAAAAACTATTCGGAACACAATTTCGATAATTAGCCCAAAAAAGAGGACAAACTTTCGATGAACTCAATAAGTATGTCATCAAAAAATGATTTCAATTAAATTTATGAAAATAAGACACAAAATATACCCTCGAATTGGTTTTGTTTAAGATATTCGTTGATTTGAATAAACGCTTGATTTATATCACAATCATTTGTGACATCCATTTGAATCAAATGCAGTCTTTGGTCGTCTTCTGACAATTGTCTCAATTGTTGGCTTCCCTTTCCATTAATGTCGAGAACAGTACCGAAAACAACACATCCTTTTTCATAGAAATATTGAGCCAATCGAAGACCAATTCCCGAATCACATCCAGTTATTAAAATTGTTTTATCTGTCGGTGAATACCATTGATTTCGATTAAAGAAGACATTAGACAACTGCCAAATATAGGCTCCGATTCCGACGACAATCACTAATATTCCGATGAAAATTGTAATCAATTCCATTGAAGTCAAACCTTTTCTCAATTATTTTTAAGATTTAGTTTTCATCACATAATTTGAAAAACATTTAATAAGAATTTCAGATTTTTTGGTCAATACTTATGAAACAATTAGTTATATAAAGAGTTCTTTAAACTTGTTTTGAATTCAAAAAAACAAGTTTTTGATGAAACGCATGCGTTTCAACTCAAACACCAAAACATGTGTTTTCATTAAATTTTGTTTAAATTAGATTTAGTTCACATTTTTAATGATTTATTAATAAAATAATACAATTGTTTGAAACCATTTTAAAGTTTTGTGACATCTCTTGTCTCTAACAATGGATTCCAATTTTGATGATATTTTTGGTTCAGCCATAGATCAGACAATGAAAGAATGGAAGTCTTTTCAATTATCTGTAGAACACGGAATGGGAGGACAGTATAGTCTGGAAAAGTTAGTTTGGATGACACAAACTATCGTCCAATTCTTCAAACTTAATAAAGACCTTCACATCGAAGAAGTGATTGATTTTGTGACACAAATTATAGACAATGAGTTCTCGACGATCATCGAAGACGGATCTCTTGAAATGTTTGCCAAAAATGTTTGTAAATACTATGAATTGTGTGCTTCCGGTCAACACAAACAAGTGATTCAAGAAATTGAAACAATGAAACGAAGAAATAATAGTTTAGAACAAAACAATGATTTAATTGTTGAAAACCAAATGAAAGAACTGAAAATAAGCACTGAATCAGATCTTAAAGAAATGAATTCAACCGATAATAGAGATCATGAAAACGATGGCTGGACTTTAATTCAACGAAAAAATAAAAAATAATTTATTTTAAAATTTCAATAATTGTTTTACAGATTTAAAGACAACTTTTATGTAAAGTTTTATTTCAGTTTTGATAAATTATTTATAAAATTTATCGTTTGATTAAAAATTGTTTATAAAAGGATTAAAATTTGCTCCGATTTTACTCTAATTCTATTAATTTGAGCCAAATTTCATTAATTTTATTCAAAAAATTGAGAAAATATTTATCACAAAAAGTTTGTGTTTTTTCTTTAATTCCGACCAAATTCTGACCAAATTCTTATCCAAAACTCAATTAATTCAAATAATATCTTCAAAAAAGTGATGAACTTTAGAGGTTTGATGTCTTTAGGCGTAATAATTAGGGGAAACCAATAAATCTGTAATAACAGACAACTGGTCGTCAGTAAATTTGAGTTTATGGTCGCGCCAACTGTCGTTATGAGTGCGACGGAAATTTGATAGCGTTTTCTTTATGGCCGACTATTTATCGATTTAAACAATTAATTCAAATAAAATGAAAAGAAGAGCTAAACTCACGGGAATTGGTTGAGGGTCATTCAAGTGTTGTGAAAGAAATACCAAAATATATGGCATAAAGTCAGGGACATCATATGGAAAAGCGTTGATACATGCACACAGACCTAAAATACCGCTGTGTCTAAGAGTCAAGTCTTTGGGATCAATAATTGTGGATCCGTTCAATTGTTTTATTCGATTTAATTTGTGGTTAGATTTGGTTTCGAAGAGTCGAATCAATTGATTATCGATTTTAACGAACTCACAGTGCAATAAACCGCTCAATGTTTCAGCCGTTGATTCTCGGACTTCATTTCTCTCATCACTTAAAAGATTTAAAATCATTTGTTTTATGTCTTCAACCCATAAATGATTATTCATTAAAACAAAGAGATTGGAGGACACCATATATTGAAGGAAAGTGGCGATGGCAGAACGTGCATGCCAATTTGATGTTACGCATACCTGTGTTGTCATTTATAAGTTTAAATAATTATCATTTTTGATAAAATGGTACCTCTTTTGAGACATTGATTGCCATTTGAATGCTTTCCGGAGTGAGTAATGCGTGACTTAACATAATTATAGCAAAAAATGATTCGCGTACTAACTCTTCATCACTGGTTTCGCTCTGCATTTGACATAACTATTGAAATATAAATAAAAAGTATAACTATTTTGAAACACAAATAGGACTAACGATTGGAAGAAATTGAAACATTTCTGGAGGAGCGCTGTACGCGACCCGGGGTACATTTCCAACAATCCATTTGGACACTGTTTTCAGTAAATTTGCCGCATCTTTTCTTTCGGGTGATTGAGAGGTAAACCCATTCAGTACATCACTTTTTTGTCCCTCTTTAGAGTTGTCTGTTGTCTGAGAATACAGAATCTGAAGTCGAGGAATAATTTTGTTAATAAATGCACTCCTCTTCGGTGACAACTCAAAGGTTTTCGGAAGTGAAGGGATATTCACATCAAACATAAATATATTACAGAGAAGACTGAAATTTATATAAATATTTAGTTATTTATTGAATAATAGAATTTAGTGAATACCTTCCGATACGTTCCCTAACATTTTGATATGAATGAGTCAAATGATTGTCTTCTAAATATGTGAGCAATTGTTTCAAAACTTTTTGTGAACGCCATTCCTGTTGTTGTATCGCCCCGTGAAGTAAATAAAGTCTACTCGCCTGTAGAAACGATGACAGAACTTCGGCGCCGGCTTTTAGGGGGTCGTCCATAAAAATACTTAGAATCCAAGTGAGTCTTCGGGCGTCTCTGTTCTCAAAAATAGTGGCACTACAGGTCCCCCAATCAGCCAAAGTGTCTGTCGTTATATTATTGAATACTTGACTAACGATTGGTTTCAGATATGAAATCATTTTTGAAGTATCGCTGAAATTCCAGTGTTTAGATCCACGAACACATCCGGCAATAATTTCAGCGGCGCATCGGTGGGCACTTTCGTGTGTTCCAAACACAAACTCTTCAATCGTAGGCATCAATAAATCCAAATTAAAGGAACCAAAATTACGAAACAAACCCTTCCATAATTGAAATCTTTTAGAAGAGAACTTATCCTTTCCCTTATTCTCTTCAAGAGATGAAAATTTTAAGAATGTCTCTAAAAATTGTTTATTCTTAAATGAATTGTTAACTATTAGCTGACTCTCAGAGAGTTCGTAACTCATATTAATTGAATCATTTTTGTTATACACTAATAGAGGCTCAGGAAAGCAATAAAAGCCGACGTGAGGTTTGTCGATGAAGTTCATTGATTTCAATTCCTCTTCAGTTCTTATCACAAGCGAAGAGTCTGTTTGAAGCCATAAATTGTCGGTTGGCGTTGGTTTGAGTTCAAATTTACTGTGAATTGGTTTCATTTGTTTGAGAACAGCACTCAATGCACTGATTGATATTTTTCGTATATTAAGTGTGTCGTGGATTAAGTTTTTCGTGAATAAATTGACAGCATTTGCGGGAAGTGGTATGTCGTGTCTGATTAACATACTTAACAATACATTTGATAATTGATAGTAACGCCAATGACTATACATTCAAACAAAAATTTCAATACTTTTTTAGACAAATAATATTTTGTAGTTTAAAACTTACAGATTAGAAGAATCCATAAGTGATACTAATTTTTCGATCAAATCTCTATACAAATCAACGTTTGTGTCATTTCTTTTGTCCGCTAATTTCAAAGCGACACTAATTTCAGTATCAGTCGGACAATCAGTTGATGGCTTTGGATTACTCTTGTTTTGAGTCCAAACAGTTTTGGCGATCGCAACACAAGAGTCCGGAATATTAACCCTAAGCGCTAAAGTGTCGAAAAACTTGCGAACATAACCTGTGATTTCAACGTCTAATAATCGTATAATACTCGGCTTTTCTGAATGCTTTGCGTTTACTATTGAGGGCCACAACAAGTTAAGTGTCGTCCAGTCTCGAGCTGTTAATAGAGAACTTCCTTTGCGACCGACGATCACATGTAAAGAGCCCTTAAACTGTTCGTGGTTTGAATCCTCATCTTTTGAAAGAATTCTGAGTAAATCAGGAAGTATTAAACGATAGGAATAAGGAAATGATCGAAAACAATTGAAGAGTGTGTCCTGTGCCTGACAACGCACTTCACTGTAATGACTCGTTGCTAAAGACATTAAGTCTTTCATCAAAAGCTGATGTAATTCAGTAAATTTAGTCATCGATTTGTTCATTAATCGCATCTTTCAATTGAATCAAATGTAAGTAATTTTTAAATAAAATAATAGATATTTGTTTGACATTTGACTTACATCGTGTTGGAGCACAAGTCTATCAATAAGAAGAGGTCTGATATGTTGTTTGGTTTGAGTCAGTTTATTGCCTAAAGACTTCTTCACAAATTGGAATGTCTTCCAACGAGTGTCGTAGTCATTTTTAGTGACCCCCCAGAAAAACATTGTATTGTTATAAATCTGTGATTAAAAATCATTATTATTATTGTGAGAACAGATAAAAAAGATGACAAGAGATAACCTTAATTAGACGACAAAGAGATTTAGTGTCGTCTTCACAGGTTTCGTTCAAATAGACTAAAGTTGTTCGAAGTGTCTTCAAAATAGTTTCGCGAATGTTTTCATTATTAGAAAAGTTAATCACTTTTGCGCCGACATTCTTAACAATTGATGTATTATTCGGTATTAAAGATTCATATCTTCAGATTAGAGTAGAATTTTGTTATAAATCATAGAATCAAAAGCAATGATATATTTACAAAACAATGTGTTGTCCGTCCCATAAAGGAAGAGCAGTGGCCGCTCCACTAACGCAGTCAAGTATAATAAGTAAACTTCTTTGCACTTCTTCACGGGTTAAACTCTTTTGTCCTTTAGTCCATTTCTGTAAATCGATTAGTTCTAATCGTAGGAAATTCTCGAGAAGATACTGAGCGAAGTCGAGCTCTTGTTGGTTGGGTTCGTGCCATTTGACATTCAAGTGATGGATATCAAATGTTGAGCCCCAGTCCTAATTCAAAAATAATTAATAAATCTTTAAAAATGATTCGTAGATATAAATTACTCGAATTGGGAGCTCTTTTTCAAAATTTCCGTATTCTTCCCACGACTTTGAAATACTTTTGAAGTCATTGGCGCACAAAACAGTTAAAGATTTTAAAATATGTTTTAACGTAACGCTCGAAAGCAAATATCCTTTTCTACATTTCAAGTGAAGCGTTCGGTCGAGAACTTCAACGATTATATCTTTGTATTTAACTAAATGTTTGCCATCGCATCGAACCAACTCTGAAATGATTTGAAGACTGAATAGAAATTCGTGATCCAAAGATTCCTCATTAAGAATGTCATCGCTTTCGGTTAGAGTTAAAACTAATTTACAAAAATGCGGCAAAAATTTTCTAAGAGTTAGTTCTGGGTTTGCCTGAAAAGAAACGATTTTAAGATAATTGGTTTAATAGAAAACAAATGAATTACCTTGGAACAACAACGAACTAAAATAGAAGCAAACTTTCCGGCAACTTTTGTCTCAAATATATGACTCGAAACAAATGAATAGAGTTTATCGATAGCGCTCTGAAAACAAATACATTTAAATTTTTATTAGTTTTAACACAAACTTTACTTCTAATATCTGTGGCGAACACTGGAGTAGAACTGCACCAAAAGTTGAGGCCAATCCTATTTCAATAATATTTTCTTCTGCGTTAAGATTTAATCGTTCGGACTCCTGATCCAAACGAATTATTTGTTCTAAAGAACTGTTTTCAATCAAAACAAAACATCTGTCCATTAATTGTAAGACAAAGTCTTCGAATTGAGCCGTCGCTAAACATAATTGAACCTCAATTTCAGACAAATCAGTTCTAACGTCAACAGCAGAGGAACAGTCAATCAGTGGTATCAAAGTAACAAAAGTAGCGATGAATTGGAAAGTGACCATACACTTCTTCATATCATTCACATCTAAGCCATCTAAAGAGCTGATAAGAAGCGGCAGTACATGTGTTGGTCCTTCCGGATAGAATCGATTGCTTTTAACTAAAGCTCTGGCAACTGATACAACGCATTGCATCGATGCAGTCAATCGATGCGGTTCTGTAAGTGTTTCAAAAGAAGAATACATTTTTTCAAGAATCTGAGGAATAACTTTTTCCGGTCTAATCATAGACAAACTCTGAAGAGCTGTTGCAGACTCGACGACACCGAATCGGCTAAACATTGATATCATAACAACGTTTACAATACTGTCTACAAATTCATTGATATCTTTTTCAGTTAATTTGTGGCCCTCAGGAATGGGTGTTCTCCACGACTCCTTCTTATACCGTTCCCGATAAAGACGACTGACAAAAGATGCGGGAAGTTTAAAGAGCAACTGTTGTAATTTGAAATTCCATTTGCCGGTATTTGATGGGTGATAATATGATTCAATTGCTTTAAAAAGTTTAGTCACATGACTTTGACAGACAGAGTGAGGGCCTAACATTGCCACCAACCATAACACAACTGAGTTTATGTTAAAAACACTATAGCCTCGAGTTATCTGAACTTTATGCTGACCACCCATTAAATTAAAGCTACGAATTAAATGCGTGAATATTTGTGGTGTGTGTCGATTCCAATCGATATAACCGATTGTATCGTTTGCCAGACGTGCGAACAGATAAATCAGATTCTGTTCCCACGACGGAGTGTTTTGTGATGTCTCCCAAAAAAGCATAAACTCTTCGAACCAGAGTTTAAATCCCTTGTCGTGATGTTCGGGCGGCAAAAGAGTTGGTAAAAACAATTCTAAATAAGCGGTCGCTTTAATGATAACTGTATCGAAAGGACAGAGAAGTGGTCGCCACTCGTCTAACATTTCTTGTGTCGATTGAAGAGAGAAATAGGGCCGACAACTCCTGATTAGGTTTTTGATGGAAGTCTCGTAATTTTCAGGAATGAAATACATCCCTAAGTTCTCAAACGGAGAAAATAGAGTTCTTTCAAATAATTGATATAAAGGACGCCATTCAATGGTTAAGTCGTCTCGAGTTATCAGTTCTCGCTTTCTATCAAATTAATGAATTTATTTTAAATTTGAAATAAAAATCTTAAGAAATGTTAAGAACTAACTTAAGTAAAGACGACAAAACATTTGCGTAATGAGAGACTCGATTTAATTCAATTCCAGGAATTATAATCACTTCATATAAAGTGTTAATGAAGTAAATGTGATCTTCTTTTGAAAATGTCTGACCGTAAAGACGTAAATATCTGTTGCAAACAATTATTTTTAGTAAAATTATATAAAAACTCAAATAAAATCAATAAATACTTTGAAAGGTCTGAAATCCATTGGAATCCGTGTCTATCATTCAAAACAAGAGTTCGTCCGATATTTGCTTTGATTTGAGCCAAATATTCAATACATTCTTCATCTAATTGTTGATTATATGGCAGATATCTATTGTAAACAATTTCTTTTTGTGGTTCAAAACCTAATTTATTAACTCTTTCTGAACGAAAGTCTATTAAATTGTCGCAAATCTTCAAATCATTGAAAGAATCAATTGTTGAGTCATTTGACGAAATTTCGTCGTTTTGTGTTTCAATCATTTTCTCTACAAATTGTCCACAAATTGTCTCCAATTCAAAGACAATGACCACAAAAACTTTAAAAAACGTTTAGTTTCGCATAAAATTAAATTCAATTCAATTAAAGATCAGTTGATTTGATGAACAGTTGTTTGTAAGACATAAGACATTAATGACGTAACACTCGTTCCAACGACTCATGACTTGCAGTTTAACTCATTTTTAGTGATGAAATACTTTTTAAATTTATATATAATTCCCTTTAAATCCCTCTAATCTGTGATTCAATGATTGACAGTCACTCAATATCTGTTCCCACTGTTTATACAATTAGTAGTGTTCGACACAATTGTATCTCAATTTTTTGTATATTCTTTTAGACAATTGTTGTGATTCTCTGAAATGCATTCAATTTCGGAATTTTGCCAAAAATATTACTTTTAAATTATCATAAAATTAATGCAAAACTATATTTTATAATTATTTCAATTAAATCCAATTACAGTTAAACCTCCAAAGAGTGAATCCTCTAAAGAGTGAAAACCTCTCATTTATGTACATAATTTTGGTCCCAATTGATTAAAATACATTATAACTGAACCTCTGATGAAAACCTCTCATCTCTGAAGTTAATACTTAAAGTTTAGACCCCAATAGTATCAGCAGAGCCTCTCATTTAAATATTTTTTCGGTTTTTTAAATACAGTAAAAATGTTTTTATTAAAAATACAGTGAATGACCAATAATTTTAAGGGATTTGGTTTCGAGATTTACTTAAAATTATTGGTTACTTAAAAATATCGGTCAAATACTTTATTTCAATTTTTAATG
>JAQFZM010003084.1:0-11828 GCA_034695785.1 Galumna obvia | reverse complement strand
ATGCATTTGACTTCTCGGAATTGCATGTAATAAACGCAGTGAAGCTAACCTCAAGGGGCGTGGGACAGACGCTTTGACTAGAATTTTAATATTTCTAACTTGTTGTTTTAAATATTTGGTAAATTTTATAATCAAAAATAAGCAAATCTTTAATAAAATGTTCTTTTAAGTTAAATTAACTAGGTTGATTTCAAATAACTTAAAAATAAACAAATTTTTCATAAAAAATATCACTTTTTGTTTTGACACTAAGTAAAATATATTTATCTTGGTCCAAATGTTTTCATACTATATTTTAAGAAATTACCATTATACTAAATCATTTTATTGAAAACTGCTTGAAAATCGGTTGATTCATTGAAAAGCTATCAAGGTAAAAGCAGGTTACGGTAGTTATTATAGTGACTGTATGTATAATGAGTAAAAGTCATTTCTTATAACAAAGGTTTGAGATTAAGTTTAGAGTTGGGTTTGGGTTGAGTTAAGATTTGAAGTAAGGATTAAAGTGACCACTCTTACTTCTTATCACTTTATATAATATCTGATGAAATAATTTATGTACTTGATAAGTACTTGTTTTGATCTTGTTTATAACTTGATTACTTAGCAAAGTGGTAGTCACACTTAGATAAATAGAAATATAATTTAATATTTAGGAGTATTTTTTTATTTTATGTAATGTAATGTTTATTTAACCCCTTCTCTTAAAATGAGTTCTTCATAAAAACTTTGATCATATCTCTGACTCTTATTTGTTTTTTTTTGACATTTAATGTGGAATAAGTTTACAATTTAGTAATTTTCTTATACCTCATTTGTTTAAACCTTAATTATTATACTATCCTTACTCATAATTATTTGATTCTTGATAAAATTGTAATTTAATCAAAGAATTATTTTTAATGAGTGAAAAATGAGTCGTTGTTTCCTATTTCGTAGACTTTTATTAAATTAATGTTTTAATAATACTAACAAGCACAATTATAGTATAAGGTAAGTGAATTTCATTGATTGTGTACATCATTAGAGGACAGAATAAGATTTAACTTCAAAAAATTCTCTTCTAAAACAAAAATAAAACCAATATTAAGAAAGAAATAAAAATATAATTAATAATAAATCTTCAGATTATTATATAAAAGCCCTGAGCTTTGATAGTTGAATCTTGAAAGAGGCTAATATCGAATGACTTTATTCCAATCTCTGGTATTTAGACTTATTCGGCACATTTATATACCTGGTATTATAACATCCATTTATTTTTATTATTTCATTTGATTTGGGATTTATATCAATAAAAGACAAATAATTCTGTTTTAATTGGCATAGAATTAACAAATTTATTGATTGATCAAGGTAATTATATTATTCATTGAACATAATAAGTATTTTGCAATTATTTTATTGTTTGTGAGTCCACTAAATATTTAACGAAAAGAGATTAGAGTTAATTATTTGATTGAAAACTCAGAGGAATTTATCTAAAGAAATGTTAAATAGAATTTAAAAGAACATTCTTCTCGTGTCGACACAACTACTGATTGTTAATTAAATTTTAAAGTTTGCACATCACTGACACATCACTGACACAACACTGACATTCACTTCTGTGTTCCAGTAGTTGTGTCTCTATTTTAAACTCTAAATTAAATTTTTAACTCTAATTAACTCAAATATTTAACTCAAATATTGATTATTGGAAAGTTTCTAATTTCATTTGAAATTACCATGGTCAAACATCTCATTTTAACAGTCAAATTATTTTTGACAAAAGGATAGGACTAAAGTTTTGTGTAAAATTATGACTCTATAATAAATTCAAACTAGTTAAAATAAAATAGCCTATATTTTAAATTATACTAGTTAATTTGAAAATTAATTTAAATGTTCTATAAACTCTATAGAGTAGAACTTATTTAACCAAAACCATTCTTTGTTTAACCTCACCCTTGGTAACTCCCTTTATATATATATTTTTTTTAATTAAATCTTATATAAGATTAGAATCTTAAAAGAATTAAAACAATTAAAGAATAGTGTATTTGAGGCGAATGTAAATCTGAGATAAGAATATGAAGGGATTTGAAGGGAAAGGCTTTTTCTTTACTCAATGCAAATCAATGTCAAAGAATTTCATAACATTTTATAGCATTACATCAATTGGTATATCATTTGATCGATTGGATCATAGATTAAAGGATTTCAATGTTCTCTTATTCTGTGTTTGATTAATGGGTGCAACGATTAAATGAATATTTCATATCTGATAACTTTATTAATAAAACAATAACTCAGAAATGAATTTTTATAATAAAAATAGATATTATATGAACCAAAGTTAGCAAGATGATTGGATCAAGCTGACAATATTTATGATTAATAGTTATTAAAAATAATAAGATGCTTGATACTTTAATATTTTAAGCCTTTACAAGTTCATATGCATTGAAAGACAAAGTGTGTAGATGAATATTTTGAAATATGCTTGCTAATTTATTGTCCTAAGGCACTAACATTTGACAATTTTAATTAAAAAACCAATTGTTTGCTATATTTTAGTAAAAGTTATGAAAATTATTTTATTTAGATTTGTTTTAAATAAAGAATTAAAAAAATGTTTAGAATTTCATTAAATATTTTTAAAAATCACTTTAAAATCAAAAGAATTTGTGATACATTAAAAAGTATATAATATAATAGTATTCAAAGAAATTATGAATTCATTAAAACCATTAAAACTGATTTATTAAAAACTAGATTTATATTCAATGGTTATTATCTGAATTCAAATAAGAGAATCACTTTTCAGTTCATTACTCAGAATATTAAATACAAAATGCAAACCAAAAGTGAGTAATTCTTTGTAAAAACTTGCATTTAATCAATTACGGGCTGAGACTAAGTAATTCAGTTGTGTATTCATCTCATCCGACTATTTATCACCAGGAAATAAATGAACACAATTATTCGGAAACATTTTTTGGTTTTACTCACTTTTATTTGTTATATTATAAACTGAAACTGAATATTTAGTTTACACTCAGTTTCAAAATTTGAATAAAACACAAAACGTGAATATTTTTTGTGAGAACAGCTGTAAATGGCTCTCAATATGTAATGTTTTAATGTAAACTTTTTCGGTGTTTGTATTTTATTTAATTATATATTTTTTTAATTTTGGGGAATCATTTGAATACATGACTTATATATCATAAGTGTTTGCGTTTTTGTATGAATTATATATTAACTGTTGAAATACGACT
Organism: Galumna obvia; assembly: GCA_034695785.1. Classification (NCBI taxonomy): domain Eukaryota; kingdom Metazoa; phylum Arthropoda; class Arachnida; order Sarcoptiformes; family Galumnidae; genus Galumna; species Galumna obvia. The sequence continues at coordinate 8,565 of JAQFZM010003084.1, read as the reverse complement.
CATAACAAACCCAAAACGAAATGTTTTTATTTAAGTAATGAAATATTTAGTCTCTTTGAAGAGATATAAATCACACGTAATTAAACTTCAAATTTAAGGTAAAGTCAAACTATTATTAAATATTTCTTTAGAGTTAAGTAATTTCTTCTAATTTGAAATCTCTTTCAAAAAAATCATTTTAATCTTTTAAGAAGTTTCAACGAAATAAGTATTTCCTGATTTTTCATCTCTTTTTAATCCGAAGGAAATTATTTTCTTCGCTTCTTATAGTAGTCTTCAAAAACAATCAAAATTTTCTCAAAAACAATAGTTTGAAAAGTGTTTGTTTCAGCTCTAATAGTATAGATGTTAAGCGAAAGGAAAAGAATCGATGAAAAATTCAAAACTAGAACTTTGATAAAGCATTTAATGCAAAACTTCTGTTCTTCCGATCAATACATAGAAATAAATTTGTTTGGATGACAGCACTGACTAAATAAGTGGCAATTCTAGCAATAAATAGATAGCAATTTGAAGATTCAATTAAATAAAAAGTGAGACACTCTGTAAACACTAATAATATGGACATCACTTTCGAATTTCTACAAATTTAAGCCAATCTATAGATTCAATTCATTACTTATTGAATAAATAACGAAAAATCCTGTATTAGTTTACACCAAATGCTTTCTCCTAGATTACCAAAAATTAATGACTAAAAAAGAAATGTTAGGTATCAGTATTTTTTTAATGTGCAAAATAGAAATTATGAATAGAAATATGAACAAATCATAGAAATAATATACATTTGAACTTTTTATTATGTTTTAAATGTTTTATTAAATTTATTTCATTTAAAAACATTGTTATTCATTTGTACTTTTGTGTTATAATTTGGCCATGATATAACCTATAGAAAAAGGGAAAATTATAGGATCATTAAAGGATTATAATTATAGGATTATAATTTTTAATTAAACATGGCAATAAAAACTATTTATTAAGAATGAAAATAAAAGTGACTAAAAAAGTCCATTTATACTAATAGAATGACCAGCCGTACTTGATTTAGTCTAGTAAAGAATATGAAAGAGTACTGGATTTTGTAAAGTAAAAAATTGATTTTATTTGAGACATTTCTTGAAATCTAAACATTAAAGAACTGTAAATAATATAATTAATAAAAGCCATCTCTTAATACAAAGGTTTGAGGTTTGGTTCAGAGTTATATTTGAGATGAGTTGGGTTTGAGTTGAGTTAAGATTTGAAGTAAAGTTTAAACTGGGTGAAACTTAATGGATCTATATAAACTTGACTTGTATTTAGCTGTAAATAATTTATATATTTTATTTGATCTGGCTTATTACTTACCAAAGTGGTGGTCACTCTATTTATTACGAAATCATATCTAAAATCTATTTAATATAAAGTAAATTAGAGTTATTAATAAAATTGAATTTTATTTTCTACTATTAATAGAATTCAAAGTTTTTTTTAATCTAACAAGATTTTAAGGTTTAGGAACAATACTAACTTAACTTTTACATTAGTATCTTGTTAGTTTTACTGCTGTGATTGATGTACTTAATCGAGTATCACTTATTTGTCTTTAATAAAGAACTGTTCTTTTGTTACGCTTTAGTAAAAAAAGTGGTGGCGAACAGTGTTGTAGAGGAGTCACTCATTTTATTTATGTTGTCTCTCCATTCTCTCCATTATCTGTGTAGTACACAAAGTCAACTGATTAGTCTAAGTTAGCTTGCTTCTTTATCTTTGTTGCCTTTTATGAAAAAAATCCTTTTATCAACAAAACCTTTTGCAGTGAATTATTAGTGAATCAATTGTTTGGATCCGGTTTTCAAATAAAGTTTTCCATTCGTTTCAATCCATCAAAAGTTATTATAAATTAAAGCAAAACTTTCAGAAATCATAAATTGAAAAGAATTTAACCACAAGAATAGCATCCATTGATTTTGAATTACAATCGAAAATCACCAGAGAATTGGGCAAAGTTTTTCTTTTCAAAGAATCATAAATGTGCATGGTTATTGTTGATATAAGTTGCCTTTCTAGAAAGTTTGTAGAGTTTCTATAGTCTGTAAGTTTCCAAAAATGTTTTTGTTGTTTATCTCTAAAGACGTTAAAAGGAATTCTTAATTCATTCTATTCAGTAAAAAAATTTACAAGTACCATTTATTATACATAAGCTTTTGCATGATTTCCAGGATTTTGCTATAAAAATGGATTAGTTTGACTATAAACTCATTAATTTATTAATTAGTTATTGATTGTAAAAGAGCTAAAAATTTACATTTATATTAATTTTATCTCATTTTGGTCGGCCTTTCAAAAGCAGAACTCATTTTTCGGTAATATTTTTCATACAATAATTCCGTTGAATTCAGGAATAAATTCATGAAAACCCAAAATAATAGTAATTATTATTTGACTTTTGAGTTAAACAATTGTTTCAAATAAACACAAATGAATTCATTAATTAATTTTAATGTTTAATTAATTTTATGAATCCACCAAGATTAATTGAAACTATTGTTTCAAAAGCACTATTAATTTTATCACTAGCTCATTTTAGAATTTTATCAGAGAAATAAGAGGTTATTAAAGTTATATCTTTATATATAATAAAATAAAGTGAGACTCAAATATTGATTAAAATTTTTTAGCATAATATTTAAACTAGAAAATGTACTCTTGGACAGATTAAATTCGAATTAAATGTCAAAAGGATATGTCTGGTTACTTAAGAAGCAAGTTTATTTTGAAAGCCTTATAAAGTATGATAATATTGTTATGAAGAATTACCATGCTCTTTATCTTAAATCGAGTGACAGCAGACATTTATCTCTACTCTTTTGAGAGAAGTGTAACAATGAATGAAAATTTTTATTTAAATTATATTTTGTTTATATTAACTCTATTTTATAGACTTAACAAAAATATAGTCCTATAATAAACCAGAGTTACAACAGAGAGACAACCAGAGAGACAACACTCAACTTATCTGAAAATCAGAACAAAATATCACATAAATTACAAGTTTTTATTATTTTGTGATTTTAAACATTCCTAAACATATTCTGTAAAGTTATCTAGTATGTTTTTACTAGATATACTTATTAAAAATAGGTAATTCTTTAAATTTATTCGAGAAATTCTTGAATACAAGACTTGTGAGTGTTGTCCAACTCTGAAAGAGACTTAATTAGTACACGGATTATAAAAAGGGCTCAAAATATGAACATAAGGTTTATTTGGAATTTGTATGCAAAGCACTCATACATGTAATCAACGGCTTTCATATTTTTAATGATAATTATATCGATAAGGATTTTGAAAACAAAATAAACTAGCTAAACTCATATATTTAATTATAATAAAATTAATCAGAAATAATATTTAATACAATAAATAAGAATCACTGAAACAATAAAAATGAAGAGTTGTTTCTAAATAAGGCCTTAATTTCGTTAATTTTCACTAAAAATGTATTTATTTTGTTCTAAAATTAGTTTGACTTTTGAAATGTATTTCTCTTTAACAAAGATATAGTCGGTATCGTAAGTCGATATAACAAATACTGGAACTGAATTGTGAGCCAACGGTGCGGTTAATGACGATATTATTCCTATTTGTCCAAAATCTAGTGGACCAATGATTTTGATGGCAATCCACGGCTTTTCACACTCGACTCCATCGGGAATCGATTGTAGCGGACATACTATTGATAGTTCTTCTGGTGTTCGAGTTATTGACACAAATGTTGTGTGTGTTTTGAGTTGTGTCCAGTCCGGTATCGCCGTATTTGGTGACAGACGACACACGCCATAAGTCTCTTTCATTAGCGAGAGTTTCATTCCGTTAATTGTTTACTCATTTGAAACTCCAATTAAACGAACAAATATTGGCTCAAAAGAGTTTCGCTGAAGAAAAGGCAAAAAATAAACAGAAAATCAAATGTTTCCGCAAAAATATTACCACTAAATGAGTTTTGCTCCAAATCTTAACTATTTTGTCAAATAAATCGATAAATTACTCCCGACTATAGTTAGTAACTCAAATCGTTCAACACTTCAATTATTACGACCAACTATTGATCCTATTCTCTCTCTCTCCTCTCCCTCTCTCTCTCCCTCTCTCTCCCCCTTTCAGTCTCTCTCCCCCTCTCCTTGTAATAAACACATTGATAGTAATGTATGTTTATGTTGGTATTGGAATAAAAGAATAAATTAAAGAATAATAAGAGATTTAGAGTTATTTCATATTTTTTTAAATTAAAGAATTAAAATAATAGATATTTGTGTTCAACGAGTAATGAATATAAGTATAACATTTGATATAAATTAAAAGAACATTAAAAGCAAAGCAAGAATGATTTAGCAAGCAAAATTAGCCATTTAGATTTTAATATCTATTTTTATTGTGATATTTAATTGAATTGAAGATAAAGAAATAGCGGAAGGAAAAGATGGAGAGATAGTTCAATGACTGCATTCTTTATGAATTTGAAGCCATATTTTATGTCCTGATATTAGTGACAGAAATATTTAGTTCTCTAAAAAAACAGATAAATAAAAGAAATGAATTATTTTTATATCCAATGAAAAATGACATTAAAACAGAATAACAATAAAAGTGAGTGAATATCACATAAATTCTTAGAAATACGAACTCTTACTTCAAAAAATCAAAACAAATCCTTAAGAAAAATCTTTACATCAGATTTGGGAGTAAGACCTTATTGTAATAAAACTCCATTAAACTTACCACGATCACTTATCTTTATGGATGAATTCTAGTCCTTTATGTAATGAAAACTTGATGTCTAAAATCCAATATTCAAAAAATAAGAACAGAATATAATTTTCATATGAGAAATGTCACGTTTATTCTTAACAGATAAGATCTCTCTCTCTCTCTCTCTCTCTCTCGCCATTCCCTCCCATTTCAAGTATATGTAAGATCAGAGTTTTGCAATGAATTGTGAGTTGATATCCGCCTGAAGTAGTTTTGAGTGAATGTATGCTTTGCTTATCTCTTATCTCTCTTTAATAAATTTTGGATCAAAAATCAAATTTAAAGAATTTATTGAAGAGAAATGATTGTGAACTCAACTATAGGCGACTCAATACGACGCCAACGTTAGAACTCATTGAATCATATAATTAGCCGATAGTATGAAATATTAGATCTTCAATCAATTCTCTTTTCACTGAGAAGTCCCTCCACTCGACATACTTTTGCTTTTACTGATAACTTGAGACCTCTTTCCAAACATTTCTAAAATGTTTGGTCAGTGATCATTCATTTTTCATATTTGAACATGGTCCATTGATTGACATGTACAAATAAAAGGAATCTTCCAACATCCTTATGAAAAAATATCTTGTTTAAATATTTAAACAACTCATGTTATTTATATTCTAATAGATAAAATAAACCTTGAACAATTTTAAAATTAATTTATTTTATTAGTTTAAAAGTAATGAATTATTGCAATAACTTTTCGAAAAGTGATTCCATAACGTCGTGCCACACTTGATATCCCTTGGCTGACAAATGCAATTGATCAGCCACATATAAATCAGCGATAACATGACCCGGAGTAGTTTCATAGTGACTCTTCATATCCAAATAGAAGACTCTTTTGTTGTCCTCATATTTAGCGATGATTTTATTAAGATTTTCTATTTTAGTTGCAATGTTACCTCCCCGGGGCAAAACAGCCAAGAGTAATACCTTAGTATTTTGTTGGCGTTTCAAAATTTGGTCGACTACTTCTTTAATACCCTTTGCAATGTCCTGTTCGGTGTTGTCGAAGATATTATTGGTTCCTATCAGACAAACCATTCAGTTATTATAAAAGAGTTATTCATTTAATTCGTACCGATTTTGAGAACAACAACTTTAGAGTTAAGTCCATCAAATTCACCATTCTCCATTCTCCAGATCAAATGTTCAGTTCTATCTCCACCGATGCCATAATTGTAGGCGTGTTTAGGAGCGTAGTATTTGTCCCAAACTTGTTTGCCATTACCACCCCATCCCTGAGTGATTGAGTCGCCGAAGAAAATCACTTTTAAATCTGCCTTATGATCAGCGGTTTGTTTGAGAAGACCTTTATGGGTGTCTTGCCACCACTGGTCTTTCCTGGGCTCTCCAATCCATGGCGTAGCCGCCAAACAATGGGCCACAAACAAAGTCAGACAAATGAGTTGAAACATTTTAATGAGACTAAAAGAGGAATATTTTTTTTGTTCTAAAATTTTGCTTTTTATAGAAAAAAAACTCAATTAATTAGTTTTTTGATAAAAATTTGTTATCAAAAAGTTTAGGAAAATTAGAAAAATGACAAAAACATATCCAATGAAAATTAATTTTTAAAAAAAAAGGTTTGACTTTTCTTATGACTCGATTAAAAATATTAAATTGTGTTAAATAAGTGTTAGATAATAAACCTAGGTGGTCTTTCTGATAATGATTTATCAATAAAGTAGCTGTACAAACACACCTGGCTATTTCAAACAAATTTTCACTAATTATAATATTTTAAAAATTATAGGTTTTAAAATTACTCCTGGTTAAATATTTAAAAAAATATAATAGATTTTATATAAATTTATTTTATTTGAACTAGTAGAATTTTGAAAATATGAGAATTAGGATTAACTAAGAATTGCATAAACTATTGCTTAGACTTGTCGGTACCACTCCATCCAATTTGTGTATAGAGTCAAATATCCTTGAGTGAATCAATGCTAGCTATTGAGCAATTCATGGCTTACCGGACAAACTTTGGATCAAAAACAAAGTGAAACAAACAAAATGAGTTAAAACATTTTTAATCCGACAAAAAATGATTCTTTTTTTTGTTATAAAGTTTGTCTTTTTATAAATTAATTAATAAATGTTTATCAAAATAAAATTTTAGTTACATATATAGGTATGTCTTTTCTGATGTAATTTTTTGTTGATTAAAAAATATTAAATTCTGTTTATTATATAGATTAAAAAACCTAGGTTATCTACTAATAATGGGTTTAAATTTTTCATTTATTATTACTTTAAATACCTGGATATTTCAAACAGATTCTTATTTATAAAATTTAATTATAAAATTTCAAATGAATTATATATTGCTCTTGTTAATACATTTAAAATTTTAATAGATTGTAGAGTTATTTTACATGATTTGATTGAATTTTAACTTGCTGAATATTTAAATCACTTTGACAATTTAAATATTAATGCTAATATAATCAAGATTCTTAAAATTAAAGTTAAAGACAAATTGCTGATATATTTAGCTCGACCTAGTACCTTTTAAAAGTTACTTCACAACTATTTAAACATCAAACAACAATATTTATTTTGATAAAATCCTTAGAATTTATTGAATATTTTATCGATGAAAGTTACTAGATGATTCTTTACTTAGAGATAAGTTTAAAATTAGAAATTTCAAGAAATATTTCATTTTAATTGATTCTTATTTAACAATACATAACATTTATGTCCTAAATTGTATCTTGTTTACTTGTTTAACATTTGATATTATTTTTATCTCAAATTAGTGCGAAAATATCACATTTTAAGTACAAATATAATCTAGGTAATGAAATCTTTTATCAAGTTCTGAACAAAACAAACATTTTATCAAAAATTTTATAAGAAAGAATCAACAAGTACAATCTTTGATATTAAACAAATTTTCTTAATAAAAGTTTTGTTGTGGACTTCCTTCAAATGAGTACATGTTTTACAAAAATTCTCATTACTGTGAGTTAACTCATGGGTTAATCTTATGATAAATCAGTGTTTTTGCTTCAAATGAATAGAAAAGTACAACAAATGGCAAAACCATAGAAGTGATGAAATGGCAGAAAATAGTTATTCTTCGGTCAATCATTTATTTCAGTAATGAATGAATGGGTGACTACTTCTCTATAATGAAGTCTTAAATATTATATACCTTGCTTAATTATCTGTTTTGTCAATACAGAAGGTTGCCAATAAGGTCACTCGAATTAGGTCAACCAAGATAACCATTTTTTATAGAGAAAACATTACTCAAATGGATATGTTTAATATAAACCCCAATAACATCAACACAACTGTTACTGTTTATCATCAAATAAAAATCTATTATAAGTTATAACATAATTGTGTTAAACTTTAACAATTTAACAGTTAAAATGATTTAATTATCAGACAATTAATTCTCTGAATAGTGTTTACATAAACTTAAAAATACTTTTTTTAAACTTTTAAACAAAACAAAAGTATATATTTTTAATTAATTATGTTTTGATAATAACTTGATAAAAATTGAATCAAATTATAATTTTTTTATAAAATTTTTAATTAAAAGTTCTTATTGACAATAATTTGTTTTAAGACAAAATGTGTTGATCTTATTATGAATTCTCTGTACATTTATTAGTCTATTATTGAATTCTTTTCTTATTAGGACTCAAATAATGTTATATCAATTACACTAAATCTTGCTTTTTATCAACACCCGTTATTATCAATATGCGCTTTTTATCAACAAAATCTCAGGTCCCA
>JAQFZM010003083.1:0-11831 GCA_034695785.1 Galumna obvia | reverse complement strand
CTATTTACCAAGATGAATATTATGATTACTGCAATTTTTTAATACTAAACTTTCTACTTTATCGACTTCCTATTAAGTTATACTTTATATTTTCAAAGATAACTTTAAAAATTCCTGAAATTATCACTAATTGCTTAACAATTTTGTGATCAACAAATATATGGTTTCAATAAAAATATTTTTTATTTTAAAATTATTTTTATTTAAAATTTCTTTTGAGAAATAAATTACATTAAAATATGATTAGAATATATAAACACAAATTACAAAAATATCGGATTTAGACTTATTTTCTCTTTTTTTAAAGAAATATATGATTGGAATCCTTCGTTGAGATCCACTTTTTTTTATAAAGTCTTTACTTTAGATATAATTATAACAAATATATTATTCAAATAAATTTTATAAACTTTTAAGGATTGACTTATAAATCATTTTTTTAAATAATTAGAGACCAAACAATTTGACGTAACTTTTGATTACAATTATTTCGTATTTACTTTAAAACTCTTTGATTTAAGAATAAATCATTTTTAAGTGATTAACGACGAAATCATTGATAAAAATAAGTGTTTCAGAAGTGCTTCAGAAGTACTTCAGAAGTACTTCAGAAGTGGTCGATTAAGAGTGAAACGAAACGATTATCCAGTTTTGAAGCACTGCTGTCGAGCGTCACGTTTTGCCACTCAGAGGGTTCGCCTTTCAATCATATTATGAGAAACATTAAAAAGAAACGAAATTTCTCTTAAACTTACCATTAGTTGTATCACTGGATTTGAGAACAAAAGACCAGCTCTCGGGGTTAAGTGATGCGCAGTGCGGGAGTCGTAACTAAAATTAATATCAAATTTAATGCAATTCACGTATGAATTGAATTGATTTTCAGACCTCAACCGGAATATTAAAATGAAGTCCATGGGGTCCGCACATCACAATAGGACCCATTATTCGTTCCCCTTTTTCTGGATCGAGTGGTGGCGCTAATTTAGTGTCCTGTCGGCAAACTCTGAAATGTATTTCTTGTTGTGTTGCCTCACAAATAGCACCGGGAGGTATAATGATAGTGACTCCGGTCTCTTCTGAGGTTAAAGTGCCGCCATTGCTATCGAAAATTCCTTTAGCGGTCGCCACAACCGTATGGTTGCTGTCAACTGAAGACGTCGACAGACGATCACTAAAACCAAAACATATGAAAGATATAGAAGAGTAGCCAAAACCCAAAGAAATGGTAAAACAATAAAAGCCACAAAAGCCACCGCCAAGTGTTCATAACAACAGTATTAAGAGTTTAAGAAATTATAAAATTATAGTTTAAGAAATAGTTAAGACTTTTAACTTAAAGAGATTTTACTAAAAACTGGAAGATTTGAAATTTGCATTCAAAGAGTGGGTCCAAAGGTTTGTCCAAAGGCTAAAAGACAATAAAAAGGAGAGACCGATGGAAATAGTGTGCAATTAGTGAAAAGTCGGACAAATTTTGATGTGAATCGGAAGCTTTGAAATAAGAAAAGCAATAATTTTTGGCTTTTAATGAGTTTAGAGACTGAAACCACTCTTAACTCAAAGAATACTTCTTTAGGTTTTATGTAAAAACATTTTATCCTATAATTTCAAACATTAATTAAATGTATTTCTTATGAGAATTTTCTTAAATAATATGTTTTACTAAATAATAGTTTATTCAAAGCAATAAAACTTTAATATATAATTAAATTTGAAGATAATGTGAAGAATATTAAGTGCTTTTAATGAATGATTTGAATGAATAAATAAATAACGAATTTCTGACACAAAAACAAAATTTAATGAAAATTTCAAAGAAATTGAGTCAATACAAAACTTGGTGGTAGACTTCGTGGTATTTTATGTGATTTTTAATAAATATTTTAATACATAATTTATTACAATTGATTTGTGAGAAAACAATTGATTGTATGGATTACTAGAGTTTGACCTGACATAAGACCTGACCAAAAGAAATCACTAATGAATTGTTTTGATTACTATTTTACAAAATGATAATAATATAACAGTTGAGTCAAATAAACTCAAAGAATCGTATTTTTATTGACAAAAATAAACTAATTTTTTTCATATTTTGTCCGAACATTTGAGTTGTTGTCCGAAACACTTTTAAATGAGTACTGAATTTGTTTTAAATGTAATAATTATTATAACTTTAATAACAATAATCGATAGTTTTATTATGAGATTTAATATCGATTTAAATACTTATTTAAGTCAAAGAATTTAATAGTTTATCAAATAATTGCACGAATATCTGAATTTCTCGATGAAATTCCTGATTATATTATATTATTAATAATGAGTGCATTAAATAAAGTTTTGATTTCTTCGATCGATTAACGATTAAATAATTGATTGATTGCACCAAATATTAAATATTTTTAAATATTGAAAAACTTATTAATAAAAAAAAGATTTGTCTGAAAGGCATTCGAGTGTGGAATGCAATGAAATGGCAAGATCATTTAAATAAATTTTTATCAAACAAAAGATAAGTTAATCGATAATCAAAGTTAGCATAAATTACATGTATTTCATCGTTTGTTAATCGGATAAACATTTAGTTATTTTTCAATTAAAAAATGTTAAATATTAGTAACTTTTAACCTATCGATTGGTTATTGCCTTTCAAACGAATCGAATTCAAAAACAAAATTATTTTTAGTTTTAATTTATGTTTTCTGTTGACTACCGAACCCTTATTACGACTATTAACTACTCGTCTATTATTTGATTCAATTTAATGAATATAAATACAAATATTTATAAATAAAAACTAAAGAATAAGTAATTTATTAATAATTATTATAATATAATATAATACTGAAAATGAGCTCAAAATAATTAAGTAATTAATAAATAAAACAAATTATAGTTGAAATGATGTTATTTCTTACTTGTGTTCATTACTTGTCAAAGGAGGAGGAGGTGGGGGCAGTCCGTGATGACCAAAACTATGCAGAGTTGATCTGTTAATTGCGTCGCTCGGCTTTCTATAGAGTTCAAAAGCACTTCCTCTGTGTTCACGATTTTGAGATAAATCAAGAATACTTGGCGGTGGCTGTGGCACAGGTTGAGGTGCAGGTGGTGGCGGTGGAGGTGCACCTGATTGGAAGGTTGAAGTGCGAGAATGTTTTGGTGGATACGGAACGTTCAGATATGGCCCGTTTGACATATAATTCTCTTTAACCGGCGATGAATTTGGTTTTGCAAATGAGTTATACGGAGAACGCATATCATAATTGGTTTTAGACGTCATATAACCACTGCTACTATCGGTGTCAGAATAGGGACCCCTTTTGTTAATAAATGTTTATTTTATATAATGAATCAAAATATTTCTCACTTTCGTAGTGGAGATCCAAAAGAGGACTGTTGTTCGCAGTAGAGGTTATTCATGTTATTATTAATCTCTCCGTTTGGCAGTGGAAGTGTCGGTGCCCTCATATTAGGCATCTGTTCCTTTAGAGGCATTGGAGGATAATAAGCGGGCGGACCGTTTGGCAGTTCATTATTGGATGAGTTCGGAAGAGTAGACCGTTTGGACTGAGAATAAACGGGTGAATAACCAAAACCATTTGTTTGCGAATTGGATGTCATCTGATTTGGATCTGTCATATCATTATCATTGGTCCAGGGTCTTGGCTGATAGTGATTCGGTTTTGGAGGAGGAACGGGACGACCGTCAGTCATACGACTAAATTTGATTAAATTAATTAAAAATCTAATAATTTGTTGGAAAAAAGTAAAAAACTTACGAATGATATTTATTGGAGGGTTTGGGAGGCGGTGACGGCGGGACGGGTCGACTTTGAATCGGATCATATTTAGTCGGCGATGGAATCGATTTTATAGGTCTTTCAGGACTTTGAGGTTTCATTTGATTTAAATGATGCGGTTGTGCTGTACTTCTAGTAAATCTGTAGGGGTCGTGAGTCGGCCTTCCATTAGATGTAATTGAATTATATCTTTGTTTGTTATCGAGAGTACTCGAAGGACTGCCATATTTATTATATGAATCACTACTGTATGAAGAACTGTCACCAAAAGCTCCAGTAATATGTCTTCCATTGGGTACCGGCGGTCGGTCTAATGAATCACATTTTTGTGCAGAAGTTGTGGGAGAAGTGGTGTTAATATAGTCAGGAGTACTGAATGATTCCCTTTCTCTGCGACCAAAAAGCCTTTCGTGAGCACTTCTGAATCGGGAGGGCTTATTATTGCGGTCAACTCGAGGGGGCGGTTCAGGTCCCGTATGTTTTGTACCATAAATAGTATCGGGTGGTCCCGGAGGAGGATATCTTTCCCCTGCCTTTAACGTATTATAAGCTGAAGAATCTTTTGGAGAACCGAAATAATCATCTCTATCGACATCATTGATTGCAGACATATTAGGATTCACTGAAGACTTTGATTTGGCCTCATTTGTCAACGCCTTCGAGAGTTCCTTTTCAGACAAATAATTGATTAGAATTTATGGAAATTTAACTAATATTAGAAATGATATCAAATGAGATAATGATATGAGTAATGAAGGCATACCTTTCGTAAAAGAATGTGAAGCGGAAGCTATAATCAAAACAAATGAGTCATTCGATGAATCGATGAAATGAATAATGAATGCAATGAAAGATAAAACTATTTAATACCTGTTTATTATTTGGCCGCAAACTATACGGCGGGGGATAACCAAAGCTATTCATTGGGATTGGATTTTCCTCAGCGGTTGCAATACTTGGATCACTGGACGCTTTAACCAAACGATGAGAGTTGTCATCGGTGTTATCCAAACGCGAATCATTGGCCAAATCCAAATCACTTTCTGGAGACGAGGCATAACTCAGTCTTGAAGTCATTGGAAACAAGAAATCGTCTGAAATAACTTCTTCTGGTTTAGACTCTGCGATCCAAATACTCTGTTGTTGTTGTTTATCGATAGTTTCCCTCAACTTTTTGTACCACATGTCAGCACTGGTAAGGGTTACCGTTGCGGTAAAGACATGCGACCAAAGCTTTTCGAGTTTAACCGCGTGTTCGTAGAGTTTACGGGAACTCTTATGAATTGATTTGTTAACTCTGGAACGCATTTCTTTGACAACTGATTTGTTTTCTGCTCTCATGAATATAACGATTGGATAAAACTGTGCATAATTTAAACGGTCGACAGCACTGGGAGTTATGTCGAGCAGAGCGTGTTTTCCTTTATCAACAATTTCTCGAATAGCACTAAGTCTTACGATTCCACTCAATTTACTGCTTTTAGGCATATCCTCGACATTAGTCTCAGATTGTGGGAAACCATATTTTTCTGGGTAGTCTTTAAGAAGCTTTTCTCGCGCCACATCTGCGAGAGGACCGAACAGTACAACAGGTCTAATAAAACCGGGGTGTTTTAAAGTCACTCTTTCATAGGCAGCAAATTTTGAAAGATTGTCACCGAACACAACTTCTTCCCAATGGTCCTTGCTCAGTGATTTGGAGCGGCGGGCACTCCTTCTTTTAAAGAAACTTCCTCTGCTTTCACTCGAAGTGTCGGCTTTTTTAGCCTTTTCTGTGTTTTGTTCAGCGGCTAACTCTTCAGCCCTATTCCTGTTAGGAATGGATCCCTTTTGAATCTCTTGATTATTCCGTCCGAGTCTGTAGACGAGCCACGAACCGACCACTCCGTTGAATAGAGTGTCGATAACGTGAAACACTTCTCCGAAGTGAAAAGTCAACTCTCCTTTTCCTGAGTTGTCGTAATTGAAATGAACTCTAATATAAAAAGAGTCTCCCCTTTGATTGGCGACTATCTCTTCGTACTCTTCTTTTCTATTGTGAACGACGAGATCTATTTGTTCCTGAATACTAAGGAGGAAAAGAACAGCCTCTTCACGGGTTACGCCACGCATATCTTTGTTATTTGCCTTGATCAATTTGTCACCAGCTTGTAATCCTTGTAATGAGGCGGGACTTCCCGGCTGTACAGCCGTCACAAAAATGCCGACTTCATTACCACCGGTAAGTCTTATGCCAACACTTCCATCCTTTTGAAAAGAGATAAATCGAGGCTCACTTATGGTTGTATTTTGATGTTTCCTATGATGTAAATGTGGATCCATTTGATCATCCAATTGGTTGGGTCGGGGAGGAGGAGGTCGAGGCGGGGCATCAATGTCTTTGGGTAGAGAAGGATCTCTTGAGTGTGAAGTAAGTAATGGAGTTGCTGGTTGATCTAATTGGCTCAATGATATGTCTGTAATCGGACCCCTATTCCTTCCCGAAGGTCCTCCGTGTGAGTGCATCGACAATAAGTTATTCTTTTCCTCTGAGTTATGGCCGAAATCACCTAAAGTTTAGAAATATTATAAAAAAATTTAAATAAAAATTAATATTCCATACCTCTGGTCGGGGGCTGAACGTAAACATTTTGATTACTCCAATTATTCCTATTATTATTATTATTAGTTTCAAAGCCATTCTCTTTAATGGCGATGGCGTTATCATAAAGATTAGCGGTCGACCACCGCGACTGACTGTTCGTATAACCATTGATATTATCGTTTTGTCGATTATTATTATTATTATTATTTGAATGTTGTTCGCGATTGATAACTAAATTGAGTTTTTCCTTAGAGCTATCGATTAACTTTTTTGCTTCTTTGAGACTCAAATTTTCAGTACTCGTATTGTTTATCTGTTTTCAAATCGAATTCAATAGAAATTAGTGTTAAATCGAATTATTTATATATTGAGACAAACTTTGACGATGAGATCTCCCTCTTGTAGTGAAGAGTCTTTGTCGATAAGACTCCGATTCGTAATCTCTTTGATGTATAGTTTGCATCCGACAACTATTCCGAAATCTGTCATCAAAACAGATAAAAGGTATGAATCGAGGAATTAAGTGAAAACTGATATAATCAGTGATACCGTCTTTTTTATTGGCTTTTGTGAGCGTAACTTTCAGTAAATCACTGTTTGGCAAAAGTGTTCGCCTTTTGATCAATAGGTTGACAGTATTGCCGCACTCACGCAATACTTGAACAGCGGTGTTGTAATCGACATTCTCTAAGGAAACGCCGTTAGCGCTGATCACTCTGTCGTTAACCCTAATTGAGATCGAAATCCAATAAATTAGGAAATAATCAAATATAGGATTCGAGTCAACACTGACTGTAGTTTTCCTTCTGCCGGACCCGCTTTCAGTACATCAGATATGGCTATTGAAGGCTCGCCATTAATGAAGTGTGGATTATCCCGACCTCCACTTACTGCTATTCCAAACCCATAGCCGGGAACTCGAGTGAGGGTCACATTTTGGTACTCCCAGCCAACCCTTTCGCCGCCCTATAAAACAATATAATAAATGAATGTTTCGATCATAAGATTTATCGTCAAAACATTGTTAGTTAGTGTGACTTCAATTCAGTGTTAGTCTTAGCCTAAGACTCTTAGGGCTCAATTACATTGTATTTCATGTTTTTCATCGAAGACAAACATTTTGTGATCATTTGATGCGTAAATAGTCTCGACTTTTGTTGACGAAGAAAAATAAAGAAAAATAGCGGTCAAACAATTTGTTGGAGACGTAAACACTGAAAGTGTGAGTCTTCGAACCGAATAAAATTATACGGTTTTGTGAGACCGACGACAACTCATTTGTGCGAAACCTTTTAATTAGTTTTAGTGAAAAACCACAAAAATATACACGAATTCAATTCGGATCAAAAGAAATAACAGTCTTTCGACAAATATTTTTGCTTTTTTTGCAGAAAAAGTTTTTCGTTAAAAAGTAGAAACATTTTTGAATACTTTTTGAGGACTCATTTGTTTTCATTGCATTGAAAACTTGTTTTTCGCCCCAAAGAAAAGAAAATTACAATTTTTCAGAATCGACTCAAAGCAACTTTAAATAAGTTTGGAATCGAAAGCATTTTTCAAATACTATAACAAAACGAATCAATTGATAAGCCTTTCAAAAGTCAGCGATTGATTGATTGCAAGTTGAAAGCAATACAATAAAACTGATATTTAAATTATTCAATAAAAAAAGTGTTGAAACATATTATATAGAATTAATAGAATTATAAAGAAATGACAACTTTTTAAAAATAGTCGGATATATATCACACGAAAAACTTTAAGTGAAGTGAAAATCAAGAAAAAGTTCATTGGATTCAAATGAAGAATAAAATTTCAAATGACATCAAAATCAGATCATCTCAACTGTAAAGAGAAAATTCTTTAGAAAAAAAGAGAGAAGTCTTCACAAAAAATACTTTAAATGATGTGATGCCTGTGTTTGAAATCACAATTTATGTCCGATAATCAACTGATGTCTCTCTCATTCATAAAACAATAAAATAGAAAACAATTTAAAAAATCAATTGAATCGTCTTATCGTCGAACTTATCTTTGAATCAAATCAAAGCAAAAACAAGATTTTGGGCTAAACTTAGAAAATGAATCGTTTATATCACATATAGTTTATATCTATCGATAGTTTGTATAAAATATGATTTTTGGGGATTTGGAGCATAAAGTAATGCTTTGGATGAGTTATACTCGAAATTATATTTAAAGGCAATAATAATAGTATAAAATTATGAATAGTGTGAACCGTGAGTACAAACCTGACGTCTTCTGGACAATGACCTGTGCTTTGAATGCGATTTCTTACTCTTGGAAACACTTCTATCAGTCCTATGTTTGGCATTTTGTTCTTTTTTCTTATTCTTAGGACTCGATTTGTTTTTACTTTTTGTTTTATTTGATTTCTCTGTCATTAATGGACTTTTTATGTTAGCATTGGATCTATTGATACGATTTTTGACATAATTTTTATTTTGAGCTAAACTTGACTGAAGACGCACTGGATATGAATGTAAAGGATAGTTATAATTATGGATTCTTTGAAGAGCTGTTCGCGATGAAGTGCGTACTGGAGTCGGTGGAGGTGTCAGTATAGAGCCCTGAGAATGGGTTGGTCTGTAAGTCGGACTTAACCGGGATATTGAATGGAGTGGTGCGTAACCTGTTTTAGGGACCGGATGAACGCCGAGCACCCATTTGGCAACTTCTATATCATGCACATTCTCAGATCCACTAAAATCATATTCGTCTGAAAGTAGTGTAGAGCCCCTATCGTCAAGTATTGTGTGTCGGCTCTTTTTAGCCCCTCTCACATGTTTTCGTGACTTTGTTCGCTGATTTCCACTCACGAACAGCTTTTTTCTTAAGTATCCAAACATTAATGCATTCAAACAAATTCAAAGTCAAACCAATATATAATTTGTTATTTTGATTGAATGAATACTTTTTACACAACTTTTTCGCACAAACTTTCAGTCAATAAAAACATTGAATCAAATGAACTGAAATTTTTATTAGAAAATATTTAAAACTATTTGAGACCACATTTGGGACCACATCTGCATCTCTTCAAACAAAGAGGGAGTCAACCGAATCGATAGTTTTAGATAAGAGTCAAATCAACTTAATATTAGTTACACTCCAAATATGCGCTCAAATAATATATTTTAATTTATGGAAAGAAATATTCGTGACTTATTGTATGAACCCATACTATATCCCATACTATAATATACAACTCTTGGCCCGACTTTTTGACCGCCAATTATAATGATATCAAAAATTCAACGTTTATTTTATACGCTTTTGTTTCTCAATTATAATCATAAAATACTATTATTTACTGAATATTTAGAAATCTTTTCCGATAATTATTTAAATTTTTAAAAATTTGTGGAATATATTGAAATCATCAGAAAATTTGTTTAAAATATTCATAATATTTAATAGAAGATCATTATTCTAAGTGATCTAGATAAGGCTAAATCATATTTTCCTTAAAATCGAATATAAATTCTTAAACATTTATTTTTCAATGATTTATGTTTGAAATCAGAGTTTTGTGGAAAAGTTTGAGGAGAAATAATTACCACAAAATTTTTGTTTTTCAAAATTAATTGATATTTAGATAAGATTTAGTAAAATAAAACTTTTAAAACGTTTTCACAAAACTTTCCAAATGTTTTAATCATTTAAAAGTCGGAAAACTTAGAAAATGGAGTATAAAAAATAGAATAAAAGGGAATTTAAGGGAATGGAAGGGAATTGAAGGCAAACAAATTCAATGTATTCAACAAAATTAGTTCAATAATAATAAAATAAAAGGAGTTTTCAAAAATATTTAACTCAATTATTCATTTCCTCGAAATTCAAAACTTAGTTTTGCCTCAGATTTAGAGCCAATTAAAAATCAACTCAAAAAGTTGTTTGAATTAATGCCATAATTTACTAATAATAGTTTTATTAGAAAAGATTTCGATGATATCGACGACAACACTATTATAAGAATCTCATAAACAGTATTTCAATAATAAATTTAATTTAATTAAAAAAAATTCTCAAAAATTCCTTTAAGTTTGAACTCAGATTTAGTTTTTGATGAACTGTTTTACTGAAAACATATCAAAAGATAGAATAGTTTTCCTCAAAGCGATCATAAAATTAGCGAAAACTAAAGCAAAAGTATGTCAGAGTAATGTCAGACTCCCCTCAAACTAATATTTATGCAAAAGAAAAGCAATTAAATCATTGTCGGAGTCGAACGTCGAACGGGTCCTTTAAAGAGGGGGACAACACATGTTTCAAAAATAAGACTCATTTGAATTTCTTATTAATTAGAAATTGTTTGTCGTCTTCTTTTGTGATGTGAACTCATTGATGCAAAGTTCACACAGTTATCCATTCACTTGTCTTACAAGTTTCAAAAGATCATATAATAGTAGGTTTACACGATATCAACACAATTAGCTCTTTATTCGTATCAGTCGTATCAAAGAATTCAATTCTTGTCTCAAATAAATTTGAGAGACTTTTGTTTTTTCCCTTTCATTTGAAAGACTCAATCGTTTTAACAACACTTCCATTTATTTTTCGCTATTTTTTGTTCTTTTATTTGAATGCTTTAAAACAAACAAATGTTAAAATCAATAAAAAAAATTTCAATAAATCGACAAATCAGTGACTCTTAAAGAGAATAAAAGAATTATTAACTCAAAACTATATTGTCTTTAATTCTGGAGAAATCAAACAAACTATTGATCGGAAAAGTTATAGCAAATGATATATTATATAATGATATTAACGAAAAGAGTTTATATCAACTCTTTGACGATTTATCGCATGATTTTTGTTTGAATAAATGTTAGCCAAAGACTGGTTTTTTATTTTTATTTTTGGTCCTCAAGTGAGTCAAAGCCTTTAATTTGTGGAATCATTATATCAGAAGAAATATGAAGAGATATTTTATGTCATAATATAATCCAAAATACAATTCGTGTTTCCGTTTTATTTTCTAATTTATAATTTCTATGAAAATAAAAACTAAATTTTTGTTCATTAATTTCTGTTGTTTTTATCTCTTTCTCTGAACTTTTTCTCTGATCTTATTCTTAAGTTTTAGAGTTTGAGAAGAAATCAGATTAAATGATTAAAAATTTAATTACATGAATGCAAGAATCGTGAACTAACTGATGATTACTCAGACCTTTTCAATATTTGACTCAAACAGAATCAGCAAAAATATCAGTCTTTTTCATATAAGTGGTGCAAAACAGGTTATGATCATTACTACCATAACTACTACAGACAATTCACTACGTATTCACTGCTCGTGTCTTCTTCTCAACTAAAAAATGTTAGCAATTGCTTTCAGTTTATCGTAAGAAACGATTACAAAGAGAGGAGAGAGGAGAGAGAGAGAGAGAGAGAGAGAGAGAGAGAGAGAGAGAGAG
>JAQFZM010003082.1:0-11832 GCA_034695785.1 Galumna obvia | reverse complement strand
AGTGAGAGAGAGAGAGAGAGAGAGAGAGAGAGAGAGAGAGAGACTATTGTGAGCCAATAGTATAAAAAATTCATTGGAATTAGTTCTTTGATTTATTAAATTATATACAGAATGTTATGACAGTTGGGAATATATAGACAAACAAATATTATATATTAAGAAGGAAATTAACAAATGACCAAGAGTCTAGGTCCTAAAACTATTTATTGATTGATTCTATAACTATAAACATTAAGATTCTTAGTTTTATTAATATTATAATTTTATTAATAAGAATTACAGTAAAAAAATATAAAATATTTGTTAATAATCGATATCTTAAAGAACATCAAAAAATAGACTAAATATAAATTATTGTTTAATTAAAAAGAGTCGATATGTTTGTATCTTTTTTGTTATTATTTTCTTTTATTTAAGAAAAGATGTGTTCATTGATTTTTCTTTCTTTTGGTGAAAATTTATAGCACTTTAGATGTTAGTTAACATTCGTTTCGTTATAATTATTTAAATCGATTTAATTATTGCTTTTGAGTCGAATTATAATTATTTGTATAAAAGCCTACAAATTCTGAATACAAAAAGCAAAACATTTTTCAATTGTTATCACATTTTGATTTAAATATTCTTTTATTATATAATTTGTTTAATCGTTTGGAAAGAGTAATGATTTTTCTCTTTTTAATTTTATTTAATAGTATAAACGCAAAGGGAAAAATAATGCCCTTGTTCAATCTCTTTGTTATTTATCCATTTTGAATCATAAAAAAATTATTTTTTAGTTGATTTATAAAAACGAATAAATGATTTAAAGACCCTTAAGTTTAAAATTAAATTGAAATAAATTGACCAAGTAACAATTTAAGGTCAATTTTGGTACTTTAAAAATTTTTGCGGATTTTTAAAAATATTTTAATCTTGGTTATTTTGACAATCAAACAGGTATTGTATCCCAAACAGGTATTATATTGCCATTCAATTATTGCCTTAAATATTATAAATTATAGGCTATAATGTATCATGCTAACCTACTCTATAATATAAATCAAATAATATAACACCAATTCTTGACTCAATCGGTTCTTTAAACCGACTTTTAGTACTAAGAAAAGTAAGTTACCTTTTAAGTAGTATTTAACTTCTCTAATACTTTTTTAATAGTTCTTCTAAATGAGTTGTCATTCACTTTATTATTCTTTATCTATAGTATAGATTCTATACCCTAACAAAGTACTACATCATTAACCAAATGCAAAATTCATATAATTTATTACACGTTTTAAACAAAGATAAAACACTTTTCAATGAGTAGTCTTAATGTGATTTTCTTTAATAGTTTTCCTTACATTAAATTATCAAAAGTAGAGCTCATTTAATATAAAATTTATTAAAAAGAATCTCAAAGGACTCTAAAATGAGAAAAATTATGTCTTTATATTTAGTTGTTGAAACTTAATCTACATTATCTAAGATAAGACCAAAATGTCCATGTACAAATTTATTAAATAAATGATTTGTTTATATGATTTCAAGAAAACATTTAATTGAGTTTCAGTTCATAAATGTATTAACGCTTCAGAATTTCATTTGAATTTCATTTTTTAGCAAAATTTTATTGAATTTAAATTTCTTCAGTAAATTATTAATATTTAAATAAAATTTTGAAAACTCGCTTATTTTCAAAAAATTTTGACAATTATCTTGTCAACAATCTTGTTGAAATCCTGGTTGGAGGCCTCAGCCTTCAACAAGATTGTTGACAAGATAATTGTCAAAGTTTTTGAAAATAAATGAGTTTTCAAAATTTTATTTAAATATTAGCTCAGAATTCTCAGACCATTACAAACAAAAACTTTATTATTAATATTTGTTTCGTTATAAATGACTTTAGAAATAGGAATTGTCTGAGAATTTAAATAATTTGTGTGAACTCACGAAAAGTAATATAAATCGATTTGGAAAACAGACTCCTCTTTGAGGTATTCCTTATTTTATTTGTCTATTATTTTGAATAATTAATATAATATAGTTTTGAGTTGCGGTCATTTAAATAGTTTTCTAACTTTAATATAATTATATTTTGCTTACATTTTATAAACTATTTGTGAAATATAATCTTGTAATTCATTGAACAAAGTTTTATTATTTTGTTTATATTTTAAAGAAATAATTTTTAGATAAAATTTGAATAAAAAATTGACGAATAGTTCATAAATATTCAATTCATAAATAGATTTATTTATTTTAATTTTACAAAAATAAACAAAATTTCAAATATCTTTAAGATTAGATAAAATATTGTTCACAAAAAGTAGCATGATGATCTTTTAAAAAAATTATTTCGTGTTAAAATTACGTGAAATTGAAGAGTTCTTAAAGAATATTCTTTAAATGGTTTTATAAACATTTGACATAAAACATACGTGAAGTGAATGTTTACACAAAACCTGACCTTTGAATTAATTGCAGATAATTCTTGACTTTTACTGTATAATAGAAATGAGACCTCAATTAATGTTAATTTAATTAAATATATCTTTAATTATGTTTTAATTTTATTTCAGATTAAAGCGAATGAAATTAATAGAAGGAAAGAGTAAATTATGAATATCTGTTCAACGCTTTTATTTTTAAACATATTTTGCGTGTATTTCATGTCATCGTTTGCAGCCGTCAGAAGAAGTATGTATTTATAGAATCTCTTAATTAAAACAATCAATAATTAATTAATTAATTAATGAACATAAAAGTGGGCGCATCTATTAGTTGTTATTCGTGTAATTCTCGTAACAAATCAGACCCATTCTGTGCGGATCCCTTTCACCCAGCAATGTCTAAATATATAGAGAATTGCAAAGTGCCAAAACAGAACCACATCGGAGTATTTCCCGCCCGATTCTGCGTCAAAGTCACCGGAAAGACAGGTATGACATCGATTTATTATTGGAAATCGCTTTCATTTTTTGCAATCGCTTTTTCTGATCAAAATTGTGATTCACTCAAAGAATCAAAGAATGTGCCAAAACTCAAACAAATCTCTTTTTCTGATCGATATTTCCATTTATCCTAAATATTAGTTTATCGGAGTATAAGTTGAGGCACACTTTACTCACTCTTACCTATAATATGAACTCAATTTTTGGTTTAATATCAAAACAATCGTTTATTTGTAATTTTGGGTCGAAAAGCAATAATCGTTTTTAATGTAATTTTATATGACTTATAATATCAGTCAATGAATGAAAATATTTTCTGCATTTATTTTGAATTATTAAAATTTTGCTTTACTTTACTCAAACAAATCTATTCATTACCCAAATTAGTTTTTTTTATTTTAAAGAATGGGTTTTGGAAACAATAAATAATATAATCGATACAATAAACCTTGCTAAGTTGCTTAACTCTCAAAGTATTTTTAGGGATTTCTATTTAAATATAAATACTCTTAAAACTGTTGAATATTTTTGGAAAATTTTGAATACATTTTTAATTTAAGATTAATATTTAAAATATTTACATCATTTTATATTTGCAAATATAATGATATAAATATAAAAACATATTTTAAAAATATTGATATTTAGTGTCAACGGGTGAAGAACTAGTGATCAGAGCCTGTAGTCTTGAAAATATGGACAACCAGTGCGGAGACTTCAAATTCGAGAAGGATACTTTTCAAGTAAAATTGTTAAATTAGTTGAAATGAAAATATAATTGTAATTAACTTTTGTTTGTGTTATAAATAGGGCTGTATATTGACGTGTGATTACGACGGATGTAATGCATCCCAAAATGTCATTAAATTAAACTCAATTCAATTTAATGCCATTTATTTGATTTTATTTATTATTATTTTAATAATTTGTTAGCATTACATCAATTTAAGATCAAATTTAAAACTATTTCAAAGATCACTCAATTAAAGGCTGACCTCTTAATAAAGCTGTTTATGAGTCGATTGATTGGATTCGTGTTTAAAAACTGACATTTATATATAAACTCATAATTTATATAATATATATATATATATAATGTTCTAAAATAAAAATTGTTCTAAAATTTTCCTCTTATTTGAAACCCAATCTTTAATTCATTGAAATTACAGAAAGTGTTTTAGTCCTCATCCATGGGTTCGGGTAAATCTGATGAGTGTTCCATTACATCGGCTGTCGGTTCGTTAGTCCTTTCACTACAATCAGTCATATCTTGATTACCGTCAGCGTTATTACCAGTATTTCCATTGAAATCATCCATTGGTTGACTCATTTCTTCGTCAGTTGTGATTCGCATTTCATTATTATTGTCTATATTTTCAATATTTTTGTTACTTTGAGAGACGTTTACTAACTCTTCAACCGGAGGTTTATTCTCTGTAGAACTAAGAGGAGTATCACATTCGAGTCTCTCCGAAGAATTATCTGTTTTAATAATTTTAGTTTCAGAACTATTTTCTTCAATTGGAAGAGAGCTGTCACTCAAATTTTCAGTTATTTTTGTCTCATTTTCCAGAATTTCCTTTATTTCAATGTTATTATCATTAGATTTGTCTGAAGTTTCGTTCGATTTATTTGTGGTTTCTTTTAACAATTGGTTCTCATTTTTAGATTCATTCATATTTTGATTTGAATCCATTTGTTTCGATTCATTCGATTCTTGATTTGAAACACTTCTATTGAAATCAACTTTAGTTTCAGAGTTTGTATCCCCCGAAGGGTTGGTTTGTAGAGAATTATCGAAAGCATTAACTAAATTATTAGAGCTAAGGGTCACTGAATCTGTTTGTAGACTAAGTGTTGGCTCAAAATAAGTGGTTTCCGTAGTCTTGGTTTCAGAAGAGGAAGAAGCGCTCGAATTTAAAGTTGTCGAGTTGTCAATAGAAGTGGATGAAGTTATTAGTGGTAAACTCGAGGAATGTTCGTAAGTATGAATATCTGAAACCACTGACAAAGGAGTTGAAGGGGTGGTCGCGAAAACAGTTGTAAAACTATCCAATTGTTGGAGTGGAGCCAATTGAGTGGTTTGGGGAGAGGTTGTGGAGGAAGTGGTCATTGGCATTGAATTGGGAGACACCGGACTCGACATTTGATGGAGATCTGTATCATTGGAACAATGAATAGCTATTTGTTGGTCACACATCACTTCTGTCATTCCATTTACTAATAAAGAAGTCGAAGGAGTGGTCAAAGAACTCGAATTTGAAGAACTCGAATGTAATGAAGAGAAAAGGTTTTTGAAACTCGAAGTTTGGTATTGAGTACTCGATCTGTAATTTAATGTAATTTATGGTATAATTAATAAATTAATAGAAAAATAAGAGAATAACTGTTGACTGACCCGTCACTAGATTTTGGTTCGACAGTAGTGACCACTAAAATGTTTTTCTCGATTCCGCGCATAAACTTATCGGTCCTTTTGTAGTGTTTCGAGGGATTAGTTATGAGTTCACAAATTCGTTGAACAGTAAAAGGAGCCGAACAAAAGGTATCGATCGCTGTCAGGATCTGTTGCTTAAGTTCTTCGAAGTCAAAGGGTCTGACATTTGGTAATGGAATCAAATGATCGGTTGGACACAAGTCATTGAACTCATTCATAACGATTTCCAATTTTCGTCTCAAAAGTGGCTGTAATTTAATCCACGAAAACCTGAAATTAATTTAGTTGTCATTAGTTGTCACTCAAGTCTTAAGTCATAGAATGGTATACATTGTGTCCCCATTTTGTGCAATACTTTCCAAATATTTATCCAAAATAACGGGAATTTCTCCGCTTTTCTTTTGCTCGAAATCTTAAATACAAATCAATTAAATTAATTTCGAATTCATTTGAATTTAATTAAAACAAATTACTCGACAACTCATCTAAAAGTAGTTCGCGATTCAATTCACTCATTTTAGTCATTGTTTTTAGATTTAAATTAACAAAATATTTATTATTTTAAAATTATTAATAAAATTTAGTTTAAACTGAAAATAAAATATTTTTGTTTACAAATAATATCTAATATTTCTCTCAATTGACGCCAATTTCCCATCAAATGAAACGTCTTTTTGTCAAAATTTTACTGAAATACACTTTTTATAATTTAATTTCTTTAAATAAAATTAATATTTTTATATAAATTATTCTCAACATTTTTCATAATAAAATCTTTTTAAAAAATTAATTAAAAACAAAATTACAGTTTAAATCTCACTTATATTATAATTTACTTAAGTATTATAATTAAATAAATTAAAGAGTGTTTACTGTAATAATGGAAACAAAGCTAAAGATGAAGAGTCTTTCAAAAATGACGTAACAATTGATTAAAAAATTATACAAATCTTTATTAAATAAATTTGTAAATAAGGAAATGATTGAAAAGTTCATCAAAAATATGAATTTGGAGTAAAGTTTTGTTTACATAAAATTCATTCACATATTAATCACATTTTGAGAAATGTTTGCATTTTTTTCCTTCAAATGTTTGAGTCATTAAAAGTCATTAAACGATATTTGAAGTGAAACTGAAATCTGATGTCAAACCAAATCTGATTTGAAAGTGAAATCTGATAATAGTTTTGGTTTTGAATAAAAGCCAATCATTTATTTATTTATTTATATATCAATGAAAATGAATTTGAATTTAATGTGAATTCAAGAAATAATTTATAATTATTATAGAAATATTGTCTGACATTCACCACATATTTTTACCATTTCTTGTAATTTGTCTTTTCTCATGATTTGAATTAAGATTGAGCAAGGTAATACAAGACAATATGTATGACCTCTACAATTATTCACCATTTCTTCGAATGCCATCAAATGTTAAGATAAAGTCTTGTATTTGTGGTGAAAATGTAAACGGAATCACTTTAGTCACTGATTGTGATAATCATCACATTCTTGTCTTTTATTTTAAGAAAAACCAAATGAAATGTGATATAAACGGAGAGATTTTAAAGAAAAATGTAATCATAAGACAAATCCCTTTCGACAAAAGCAAAGGAAAGTTACAATCAATGGCTTTAAACACAAACTGTTCTCTTCTTCTGACAATTGACTCAAATTCAGTGATTTTTATAATTCCGGTCCAAAGAATAATTGAGAACCAAAACGATTGTCTTCTAAAAGAGGACGCAGTTGTCATAAATAGCTGTTCTTTGACTAATCCGACGGCAATCATTTGGTGGAATTCTTTGGATGAATACAATCAAATAGCAATCGTTGGCAACGATTTCGGGGAAATCAGTTTTATTAACATTAAAACTAAACGAGAAATCGGCGGAACTTATGTTAATAATTCTGTGACCAAATTAAAGATAATCGACGATAAGAGTGCTGTCAGTCTTCTTATTTATTGTAGAAATGGTTCCCAATTCACAATGATTTTAGAGGAGACCCGAACTAAAAGTGTAGTGAAGAGTCGGCCCGAGTCTCGTCTTCCGACTCACGAACACTATTACTTCAATTGTTTTATTACTGCAACTGAAGAAAGAGAACCCATTGGACCCACAAATTGTTGGAATTTTAAACCCGTTTTAATTGATTTGTTTTGTGATAAAAATATTGAAGAAATGAATGAAGTGATCGCAACAACTCTTATCTATCAAAAACCAGTTTTTCTTTGTTTATCTGAAGTATTGTCTGAAGAATCATCGAAAGTGATTATTCGACTCATTTCTTATAAGGAATTTGATTATAAGTTGTCCGCATTTTTTGCCAAATATTCATTTCCCAAACACTTTTCGTCTTCCATTACATCAGTTATTCTTACGGATCGTCTCTTTTTTGTAGAAACAGTGAATAACTTCGCCATTATTTCCAGAGAATTCTCAGATTCGAGAAAATTAGCGAAAATCAATCCTATTATTCAAATGTTTGACTTAAACGGCGAACAACTTATCGACGCTTATATTCTCATTAAATCAATGGCTAATCAAAACAAAAACGAAGAATTTTTAGACTCATTTTTAATAATCACTGACTCTTGTCTTTATGTCTGCCATCAAAAGCAAAATTGTCATCAATTATTTCATTCATTAATACCAATGATTACTTCTTATAATTCAAGTGATACTTCACTCTTAATAAAGGCTCAACGATTCTCATCAATGTTGGGCTTAAATACGAATAGTCTTCTTGAGAAAAGTGCCGTCTCTTGTCTTGAAAAACAGGAGTTTTCATCTGCTGTTCGTTTCTATCAATTGGCAAAAACGCCTCAAATGAGAAGAATAATAGATTTTGTTTGTTTCGGGTATTTTAATGAAACAATTGCTTACATTCAGGTATTATTTTCAACAAAATGTTCTGAAATCGAAGAATCGGATCGAATGCATTTCGCAAATATTTGTATTAAATGTTTTATTCAACAAATTCTTCAAAAATCAATTAATAGCGAAGAAAAAGAAGTGGAAAATAAATTTAAAGCATTTCTCAGCGAATGTTTATATTATGACGAAAGTCTTGTCTTAAGACTTCTTGTGGAACAGGGATTCTTTGAATTAGCCCTTTATTGCGCACAACTGAGAGCACAGTTGGGACTATTACTCAATTATTTACTTCAATATCCAAACTTTCGCTCAAAATCTTTGAAAGGATTTATTTATGAAAAACTTTTGGAAACGAAATTTAAAGAATTATTTCTTAACTCAATTGAAAGCAAAGAATTTTTGAATTGTTTGACTTCACCTCAAATAACGTATTCTTTGATTTTACGCAAAGATCTCATTTCGAAATACATGCGATTTATTGTCAAACTTTTGCCAAATATTGACACCAAATATCTCCCGAAATT
The DNA here is from genome assembly GCA_034695785.1 of Galumna obvia. Classification (NCBI taxonomy): domain Eukaryota; kingdom Metazoa; phylum Arthropoda; class Arachnida; order Sarcoptiformes; family Galumnidae; genus Galumna; species Galumna obvia. The sequence continues at coordinate 3,056 of JAQFZM010003082.1, read as the reverse complement.
GGCCACAATTTTGGATCCGAGACGTCCCGAAACACAACTTCTTCTAAATAGAGTTTTTAGTCATTTGAAAGAAACTTATTTAAGTCCAGAAGATATCGAACAACAAATAATCCAAAGAAAAGATATTTTAAATCTTTTTATTTTAATAACTTTAATGATTTTGAGAGAAAACAATTCAATTACAACTTTTGACTTCAAATTTATTTCTATTGAATCTATACTTAAAGACATTGAAAATACTAACAAAAAACAAATCCTTATTGAAACGGTTGGACTGAGTGCTGGTGTCTCTCATTCAGCATATATTAGGAATGGATGTCTTTATATGTGGGGAAAATCACAATACGGTTGTTGTGGTCTTTATAGTAATGAAAATACAAATATACCAAAACAAGTGTCGAATCCAATGCCTTTGGATTTCTTCAAAGATGTTCTCTCCATTTCAGTAAAGTCTGTTTCGTGCGGTTCTCAACACTCTCTCGTTTTAACTGATTTCGGAGTTTATGCTTTCGGTTTCTCTCGTTTCGGACAATTGGGTGTCGGAAAAGAAGTAATTTTATCGCGAAATCCACTCATTATTACTGAATTGGTTGATAAGGATATTATAAGAGTTGAATGCGGACAATACCACTCTCTGGCCATTTCCTCATCTGGTCTTTTGTGGAGCTGGGGATGGAATTTATTTGGTCAGCTCGGGATTGGACACATTGAAGATGCGCACACCCCTCAACTCGTGGAATATTTGAAACAAAAGAAGATAATTCAAGCTTTTGGGGGATTCGGACACACAATCGGTCAAACATTTTATTTAAAATATTACACAAATTTTACAAAATTTATAAAATAATAATTAATTTAATATTACTTTAAATTTTACTTTTTTACCACAAATTTTCCAATAAATTAAAGACTAATTTATAATTATTTCAATTTTTAGCCCTCGATTCCGATGGTTTTGTTTATTCATTTGGAAACGGGACTTATGGTCAGTTGGGGATCGGATCTATTGTCAAACAGAAAATTCCTCAAAAAATTAGTTTATTGGATGAACCGATCCGTCAAATATCAACAAAATATTTCCATTCATTAGCTTTAAGTCAAGAAAATCAAATTCTTTATATGTGGGGAACAAATCCTCAATTAATACGACTTCAAGCAAACTATGTTCGCAAATACCGTCAAAAGGACTCAACGGAGGAATCGATAGAAACAAATAGTTTTAGTCGCGAACACTTAAAACCACTGAAAATAGATATCTCTCACATTAGCGCCAGAATTACTAAAATATGTACCGGAAGTCTGCATTCTTTACTTTTATCGGCCGATGGAAACATTTATTCATTTGGAAGAGGAATTGACGGTCAATTGGGTCAGGGAAAAGTTAAAGAACTTAAATCTGTCACTAAAATCGAGGGTTTGGATCAAATTTATATAACAGACATCTCAGCCGGAAGTGATTTCTCTTTAGCCGTTGATATCAGTGGTAATATTTGGGGATTCGGTCACAACAGTGACGGACAAATCGGACCCAAGAAAACAACTATTAATGAAAACTCTTCAAACGAAGAGAAAAACAAAAAGATCTCAATTAAAACCAATCGAAGACTAATCACTTTTATGACCAAATGTTTTGAATGCCTTCCAATAAGAATACCATTTGTTGAGGACATTGAAAGTTATTGCGATAGTCTTAACTATAGTCATGATATCAATGCTATGAAAGTTTCGACACATTTTTCTGTAATTGAAGACAATATGAATGTCTTAAGCACTGAGACTTCTCTTACTTTTGATAGAAGAGTTTTAGCCCTTTTGTTAGCGTTTTATAGACAAGAATTAGATTTATATTCAATTCAAAATCGATTCAAAAGTTTTAAGTGTCACCAAATGTCAGCTCTTGTCTACGAATTACAAAAAGACTTTTCAAACGCTACTGAATATCAATTAGAAGCTCTTCAGTTATCGGTTCCAAATGATTCCAAAGAATTTATCGAAAATTATACTAAAATTTTTATTTTATTTATGAGGAAATCGCTCGAAAATATAGAGAAGTGTTCCCTTATTTTTGATATATTCGTCAAATTCTGGACTAAAAACAAATTTGATTTCAATTCTTTAGAAAAGTTTTTAGAGAATCGCTATAAAAATGAGTTAAAAGACTCAATGTTTGGCATTTCTTTCTTCAATTATTTGAAAAACGATTCCAACGTTTATAATAAATTTGGTACAAATTTTTTGTTAGAAATGATTGATTTGACGATAAAAAACATAAGTAATAGACCCGAAAGACTCTTCTCTTATCAGACAGAAATTGAAAGAATCACTTCAGACATCGAAGGCGTCTCATTTCCAGCAGAAAAGTTATGGCAAAACATATTAACATATTTTCGTTGCGATAAAAAACTCGATTCAGAGATTTGTATTGAAATCGAAGCCAAAGATAAAGAAATAATAGTTTTTAATTGCACTCATTTTTATAGTTTAAATGAATTGAAACAAACAATTATTCCAGAATTAGAAATGGATTTACAAGAATTGAAAACAATTGACACCAAAGAAATGGATAATATATTAGAGAAATACAGACATTGGAATAAAGATATCTGGGATTGTATTTGTCCCAAATGTTTACTCAATCATATTAAGTCTAAAATTTCGATTTTTGATTAAACTATGAAAATGTTTTAATAATTATTTGTTTCTAATAAATAAAAATGTGATTCAGAGGTCAGTCTTTAATAAATATCAAAAAATTTAATGTATTTGTAATGAAATTAACAGATTTAAATGTAATTAAATTGGATTTATAATAAAAAATATTATTTAAATAATAATTTATTTATTAATTTATTATTTGATTAAAGTATTTGTTTATTCAAAATAAAACAAATCGAAAATTTTGGAACATTTTTGTCGCATACAATATATGAATGTATTATATGAGACATACAATTATGAGTCATCTTTAATAAAATGTGGCAAATGTTTGGCCGCCGACCAACTCCTCAGTCCAGTGGTTCCATCGATTACTAAATTATCCGATTCCTCAACACTTA
>JAQFZM010003081.1:0-11835 GCA_034695785.1 Galumna obvia | reverse complement strand
AGTATTAATAATAATCGAAGAATTGGAATATCTTTGGGACCAATTGCTGTAATCACCATGCATATATTCTCTCAAGTATTTAAATATATATATTATTTTTATTAATCTATAATTAATTTTCAATTAATAAGCTGTCATTCGATATATTCGTTATTTTCTTTTAGTGAAAAAATTTGGTTATAAACTCAAATATTTTTAATTCAAATATATTTATTTTATAATAATATGCGGATAAACTCATCATTTAATATATTTGAAAATCATTTAATATAATCGGGGCCATAAAACTTCCTTCCTATCTAAAATTCAAATTGACTAAAATTCTCACATCTGTTTCCCTTCTGGTCTTGAATTTAATATTTTTCACTCCCTTACAATTTCATGTAAAAATTTTTCATATTCCCGTTCTCTATAATAAAATTAATATTTTTGTTTATTAAATTATACACGGTAATAATAATAAATTAAATAAAGTTAAAATTATTAATAATAATAAAACTTTAGTTTTAAATAATTAAACTTTTTAAATCTATTCATGAAACCTTTTAAATAATTTTTTATGATAAAATTTATTATTTAATTGCAATAATGTAAATAATACATGGATTAGATCTTAGAAATTGGAGTGTCAACAATATTATGGTTATTATACACTTTTTATACTTCTATTTATTCCGAATGACATTTGCATTTTATCCGTATTTTTGAAAGTGAAAATGCATTTCATCCAATGGTAATTTGCTATTCGTCCCAACAATACATTGAGTTTTCAACGCTATGTTTAATGCATAGCATTATATTTCAATATTTCAAATATCAAAGCATTTGATTCGTACGAAGGCTGACAATACTGTTGGAACGAATATCAAATTAACATTGGATGAAATGAATTTTAACTTTCAACAATACGGATGAAATGGAAATACCATTCGTATTAAATAGAAATATAAAAAGTGTAACACAATAGATCTTTATAAAGTTATTTAAAATATTTTACTATACTACATTAATTTTTTATGTTAGATAATATTACTTAATATATTTTTCAAAGGATCATTTATATTTAAATTTGAGTTAAATAAAATTGGTATTAACTTTGGATTTAAGCTTAATTAATTTTCAACTTGTATTAAAGGAAATATATTTTAAATAAAAAATAAATCTAATAAGATCATTTTTAAGATGAATAATTGATATTAAAAATTAATTATAAATATTATTAAAAAACAAAAATTAAATGTCTAAACAATATTCAAACTTAGTTTATTCTAAAAAGTCGGAAATTTTTTATAGCCCCCTAATACTTTGCAATTTACCACGATATGACAGAAATTAATATTTTATTGGCAAATATTAAAACTGGGAAAAATATATCATATCTATAATCTAATTAATATATAATTTTATATTAAAGGATTATTTTAAACTTTAGATTAAGTATAACTAAGAATCGGAATTTTTAAAATTGGCTCTTAAATACATAAGCTTTTTCAGTGATTGATATCCATTGGTAAATATATTTTATAATAGAGTTTGATCCTGATACAAAGTGAAAAATTTGATTTATGACTAAATAATAAAGTTTATTTTCAATGAACTTGGTAAAATTATTTAGGTTTGGGAGAAAAGGTCTTGAAAAACGCCTGAGATTCCGAATGGAAATTGTAAAAATATAAACCATTTTTTATAAAATAAGAGAAATTAGCAAATAAATTGCCATACCAAAACAAGAAAATAAAGCTCACAAGGGGCCTTCTCGGATATGGTCTTGGAATTAAAAAAAGAAAAATATGATTAAATCCTTTAGAAAACACTTATTTTGATTCTGAAAACTAAATTTGCGTATGGCCCTTTTAAGGACAAGATAACAATGATCAAAAAATAGAAAGAATTTTCTAAATGCTTTAAAAAGAAAGCTAAACTATACATTTAATCAAGCTGGGTAGTTATGTTCAACTCAAATGAGTAATACAAATTTGTTTCCATATTTCTATTAACTAATTTATTTTTTTGATTGAATCAGTTTAAATATACCAATGAATTTAATAAATATCAATCTGCCTTTCTAAAGTTTAAAGTTTAACTGTCTTATGAAAGCGTTTTGAAAAATCATTAAATGATTATGAACATGGTTATCTTGTTCTTAAAATGCCCATACGCAAAGTTTAACTTCAGATTCTGAATCAAATTTCTTTAAAGAATTTAATAATGTTTTTCATATCTTCAAATTCAATGATCATATCTGTGAAAATCGCTAATCAGTGAAAGATCCAAATAATTTGTGCTACCTGTGATTAAAATTCTTCGACTTTTCCCCATTATTTTATTGTTTCCCTCAAAAATTATTCAGCCCTTACGCAAAATAGTGAATCGTTAAAAGTTTCCACTATTAATTTATTCTTATATTTCGATAAAATCAGTTTCAAATTCCTTTAAAATTCCTTATACTAAATTTATTTTTAATACATGTAAATGCGATGAAAATTATTCCAAATAATTCTGAAGTTATGAACCCAAATATTATTTTAGTTTAAATAATTGAATCAAAAATTGCTTTAAAAATCATTTTATTCAATGATAAGGATTTTCATATAATTTTCCTTTAGATTACGATTTAACATAAAATTTAAATTTGATGCTTACAACTTATAGTCGAAACTTTTCCGGAATAAAGAGTTAAGGACAAAACAACCCTCGGTTACTTATAAATTTTAATTTTTTTTAATGGATCAACAGATTTTATAAAGACTTTCTCAATATAGATCAAGAATAATTAAAGTTTATAAAAAATCAATAACAAGAAATTTGTATCATGATAAACATATTTTTTTATCTTTTAGAATTAAAACTATGAAAAATAAAATAAAAGTCGACAAATTTTAACTTTTATTGCGACATGGTTTTAAGTTTATCATAAAGTATCCAGCAAAAATGTTGTTTATTTTATCCATCTTAATTCAAATATCACAAAACAAACGAGCTATCAACATTTTAAGATCTCTAAGCAATAAGCTATCAGAATGTTTGGCCAAAACCATTTTTTCAAAATAGCAATGCTCTTTTGTTTGTTAACTGATTTCAATGATCTTGGTGTCATTTCAAACATCCTCTATTCCTCTATCGGAAATATTTAAAATAATTAATTATTTATGTAGCAATTATATAAATTTCATTTATTAATTCAAAAAAGTATTGGTTTATTTCAACTTTAACATAAAATATTTACATAGGGATATAAAATTGTTTTATTTATTTTTCCTAAACTCTAATTATTCCGAATCAATTTACTTTAAAGTTTTTTAAAATATCTTTATACAATCAAAATCTGTCAAGGTTTATGTGACTTAGGGTAATTTTATCCTTAAATATATTTTTAATTAAATTCAAGGATTAATTAGTATTTTATTAATTAAATTGATATTAATTATCGAATGTGAAACTATATATAAATTTTGTCTACATATTTTGCTAATCAATTGTCTAGATGAATTTTTCACAGTTTTAAAGATATATATATATAAGAAATAGTAACTTAATTCTAAGATGTTTAAAATATACATTAGTTATTTTATCATTAATAAATATTATTTTAAAAATTAAAATTTTTGAAAATATTTAATTCATTATAGTTAGTTTTTTATTTATAAATTTATAAAAAATAAATAAATAAAATATATTTTTTATAAACTGTTGTTTTTCTATAAAGAAAATAAATAGTGATATAAAATAACCCAAAAATAAAAATGATAAAGCATTTTGTTTTAAATTATTTATATTAATTGGTTGGTGAACATCAAGTGTATATGTTAAATTTGTGTATTTAAATTTCATAAAAAATTCAATATTAACCTGATGATATATAAAGCCATTTTGATGAAGTTGTTTATATCTGTAAAAATTAATTAATTCAAAGCAATAATAATATATCTTACAATATATTTAGTTTATTAGAGAAAATATAATTTTTGTGTACAACCAGAGCCATATTCATAGGAAAAAACTTTTGTTCTAATTGAAAAAGATTATTTTTAATACGAATATTCATTTGAAGAAAGTTCTCAACAAATTGTGTTTGACAAAATAAATTGGATTTTCCTTCGATTATTGATCTTGTATGATGTTCTTCTAAATAAAAATTATGAGCACCATTTTTATCTGTCTTTTGTTGCTTATCACTAAATATTTTTACCCTTGGAATAAGTTTGTCAATAAATTCAATTCTTTTTTCTTGATATTCATTGTAATGAATCAGGTTAGGTAAGTATCCCATAATTTCAATTTTCTCATTTTTTAGAATTTCATTTAAGGAATTTACAATAGGAACATGTTTAATTGTAGAATAAATACCTAATAATAAACCACTTAGACAATTTGTAATAATTACTACAATTATAAACCAGAGAAAAATAAGTATTATTAGAGAAATTCTTTTGAAATGTGTTAGTTCTTTAAATTTGTTTGTTGTTGAATATAAGTCAGCTGACTGAATAAAAAATATTTTTAAATTCTGATAAATTATCTGATAACAACTTTGCTTGATAATTAATTTTAGTATAACACTTAGTAAAATTAGTGTTGATAACAATGAGAGCCATATCTGTAAATTCAATTAATATTTTCAATTTCAAGTGAATCAAAATAAATTTATAATAACATCAAAAATTTTCCATTTTTCTAATTTTAATTTTTAAAATTAAACTTACTTGAATATCTAATAAATTTACAAAAGAAAAATATGATGAGTCTGTTTCAAATTTCAATCCGGTAACAATTTCAAACATATAAACCAATCGCCAATTTGTTAAATGGTAATATTTAAAAGCAATATTAGTTGAATAACTTTTAGAATTGAAGTCAAGCCAATTATCCTTTAAATTTAAACTAATATTTTAAAATTTTTTTATTAAAATTATTATATAAATACCTGCTCTTCATATATTGGATGAATTCTTAAAATTAAATTTAACTTGCATAAAATATATAAAAATATAATCCTCTCCATACCAACAAATTTTTGCTTTATAGAAAAATTATTATTAAAATTTATATTTTTTTAACTGAGATATTATCTTTAAATTAATAAATAATATATAAAATAATATATTGAATCTATATAAAATATTTTTAAAAAATGTCATATAAACCTTATTCTTACATTAGGGTGTATTAAATTGTAAACTGTAACATTTGTTATATTAGAAAAATTAATACGATTAGGACATTGATATTTAAATCCATATTTAAAAATTATAACCGGTATAATATTTCTCAAATGAGCCAAATACATACTATAAAAGGTTTATAATTTTTCTATTCTATAAAATAATAAATCAAATTTTGATCGAATAATCAAGATTATTCAAGATTAATAAATTCTATTAAGTTGCTAAATAATGTTATGACAAAGAATTTCTATTCAAAACAATCTTATATAATTAAAATCATAGAAGAATATTTTTTATTTCGTTGGCATATTTATTTTTATTTGTTGTTTATTTACTCAACTTAATGAAAAATAAAAATCAATAAAATAATAATTAAATAATGAAAATAATATTATTTTGTATAAAATCAATAATTTTTTGGAAAATATTAATTTAATTAAAATATTAATTTTAATGAAACATTTTAAAAATCGATATATTTATAAAATTATCTTTTGTTTAGTAACATGGTGATAATAAACTATCAAATTATAAAAATAATAATATCAAAACTTATCCATATTAATTTATCAATTATTTTTTTGTTTACAAATACTATGTTTACAAATAATATTCGATAAAAATTCAATTAAGTGAACAATATTAATACAATTACTTATTTTAATTTGTTTATTGTGTAAAAAATAGGTCTATTATTTGATGTGAATACATTTATACTTATTATTAAAGACAACAAATTTTTGCATTTGCAACCAAACATTGGGTCACTTTTACATTTTTTCAACGAATCCCATGTTTAACAAAAATCATTTAAATTCTTATATCTTTAATCATATTATCAGAACATTTTCATCTTTTACTTCGTTTAGAGTAGAAATATTCTATTTTAGTTTCATTTGTTTTAACTTGCTATATAACATTAACTTTTTCGTTGAAAAATTAAATTTGATTAATTAATTGTATATTAAATATTAATTTGGCATTTGAAATTTAATTTGAAACTTTGTATCTTGGTATAAACTCTATTATAAAGAAGCATTGAACAAAGTCTATCAATAAAGGCTTAATATTCAATTAAATAAATTAGTAAAATATTTTAAAATTTTAAGATTTATTAGCATGGTCAATAATAAAATTTTCCAATTAATCACATTGAATATTTTACCTTGATTATGATGCTTATTATGAAATTATAACATTTATCACTTATCATAACTTTTGTTAATTATTTAATCATGATAAAGGTTTAATACAAAATTTAATAAAATTCACATGTTTGATTAATTTTTAAATAAATATTAACAAGATATCAATAGATTGATTAATTTTGCTATATAAAAATAAATAATAAATATTTTAATTTAAAAATATCATTAAAATTTAATTTTTTATTCACCATAAAAAAAATTATTTTATCCTTGAACGAATTTTTTCAAATTTATTTTCCAATGCACACGATTATCTTAGATCAATTTACTGAAAACCGCTTTAAGATCTATCAATCCGTTCAATAATTATGAAGGTTTAAATGAGTCGGGGTAGTTATGTCCTCAACTTTATATTAATCAAAATGATATTTTATTTAATCATATGATAAATATATTTAATTTTCTTATATTAAAATTAATCTGAACGGCAGTTTCATTGTTTTAAAGTTTATTGTTAATCAATTTTAGGAATAAATATTTAAATTAATAGAAAACTTTGAAAATATGCCGTTTTTATGCTTTTAAGAAATATGCATATATAGTTCGGTATCGATAGCGTGAACCAGACAAGGGATAAAGATTTGGTTCACGCTATTGATACTTCACGCATTTATCAGAATTTTGTAGAACTAGACTAATATTTGAATAACTTTTCAATATGTAATCACTTTTGATCACTTTTTTGGTGACACCATTTTCAACTTTATTAATTATTTCATACAATTATTGCGTTTTTAAGATGCACAAATTTTGTCCCTATGTCTCTTCTAATTTTCAAAAGAATTCAATTCCTTTTTAACACAAACTATGGTTTGCCTAAAGTTTCTCCCAAAAATTTTATTTTATTTTATCTATTATATTTTCTTTAGAATTTAATTTTATATACCATGTTCATCCATTCAGAAATAACAAAGTATTAATATTTTTATTAATGAATTTTATAAATGAGATCAAATTTAAGCCGATAAGACTTTTTTTGTTTTTCAATATTCTCATTTATTTCCAAAATATCAGCTTGCAAAGTTTAAAATTTTAGAAATTCGAATTGATCCTGTTCACAAATTTCTCAACATATTTTGATAAAATCTGGTTTTATAAAGCAAATTAAAATAAGGTATTCAAATAACAAGTTTCGTTGAAAGAGATTTATCTGTTCAAAATTTTTCAACGTTTAAGTAAATACCCTAACATATTAATGCTATTAATAATATTCATTAAAACAATATTTTCATTTTAAACTTTTATAAGGGAATTCAGTTAATTTCTAATAAATTTTGAAGAGGTAAAGATATTTTTAATAAACTTGATATATAAATCCAATAATTTAATTTGTTTAAAATACCAAGTTTCATCAAAATATGTTGAGAAATTTATTAACATAATTAATTCGAATTTTCAAAATTTTAAATTTAGCAAGCTGATATTTTTGAAATAAATAAGAATATTGAAATACAAAAAATAAGAATCGGCTCAAATTTGATCTCATTTATATAATTCATTAATAAAAATTTATATAGTTTGTTATTTCTGAAATAACGAACATGGTATATAAAATTAAATTCTAAAGAAAATATACTAGATAAAATAAAATAAAATTTTTTGGGAAAACTATGGGAAAAACCATAGTTGGTACTAAAAAAGAATTTAATTTATTTTAAAATTAACAGAGATACAGGGACAAAATGAGTGCATCTTAAAAAGGCAATAACTGTTTTTCTCTTGATTTGATTTTTTTTCTAACTTTTGAAGAAATTTTTGTAAACAAATTTTGCATAAATTTTTATAAACAATATTTGTTTAATGCTATCGATCACATTTTATGTTTAATATTACAGTTTGTGATCACATATTACTTAACCCTATTGGTTACTTAACGCTATTGGATGCTCACCCTATTGATCCCCATTAACAAGTAATAATTGTTGTTTGTACTCGGGGATTAATAAATGATTAACCTTATTGGTTACTTCACCTTATTGGTGGCTCCGACTATAAATCCCGAACTGTGTATTCATTTATGCATTTTAAAACTATGTAGTTTGAATCTGTATTACATCGTCAGGGTAAATATCAAGTTAAAACTTAGGCGAGTATTTTCGAATAAAATATGCACTTGAATATAAATGATGTCTTTTCCTATTATATATAAGAAATATAAAACGACATCAAAACTAATTGCTTTTATATTATAAATGTAAGCCATCATTAACTGACAAAAATGAATTACATGCTTCCCAAAATATTTATTGAATATTTAGTTTATATTAATATTGAAAATATTAATAAAATTTGGCTAAAATCTGAACAGAAGTTATATAATAAAAGATATATCTAATTCAATAGTGTGTTAACACAGATATAAGCTTTAATTGAGTCATAAGTGGCTGCACTTTTAATGAATAAGTTCTTAATTTTTTTGTAAATCAGAAAAAATTTTGAATTATTATCTGTTTGTGTTCACTATTTTAAATTATATTTCAAATTATTATAAAATTTTATGAATTACACGAATTTAATGAAAACATTAAATTAAGTTCTTATTATCTAAAGTTTAAATGAAATTAACTGAAGTCTCTTTAGAATCAAATATACACTCGAGTGCAAAACCCACTTTAATTGATTTTTAGCTATAAAATCTCTCTTAAAAGCTAGATCAAAATTATTTTTTAATTTCAACTATGGTTTTGTCTATAATTTATATATTTTAAAAAATAATTATATTATCTTGATTATTTTTGATAAAATTTCATAAAATAGGTTAGTATTAATAACTCAAAAATTAAGCAAGATAGAAATTTGTTCTATATCTTATTATAAACTATATTAAAAATAAGCCTTCACCTATTTTGGAATTTTTCAAAAAACTCAACCAAGGACGAAATAATTAAGAAAATTCGTAAATTTTTTGAAATTTTCAAGGGCATTTTTGAGCAAATTACTTTGACAATTTCATTGAAAACTGAATATGATACTAAGGTCATCAAGTTCTATGATATATTTAAAAATGAGCTCATTACACAGAAGGAGTTTAAAATCATCAAGATTGATGTAATTCCAAATACTAAAATATTCATAATTGTTTTAAGGATTTTAAGATCAAATACCTGAAATTGTTCCCATACAAATTCATAAAATGACTAATTATATTTCAACCATTTGATATAACTGGCTCATTTTCATCTTAAAGAATCTGATGACCTTAGTATTACATTAAATTTTCAATAAAATCGGCAAAGTAATTTGCTCAAAAATTCCCTGGAAAATTTCAAAAAAATAAGAATTTTCTTGGTTATTATGTCCTTGGTTGAGATTTTTTAAAAATCACAAAATAGTTATTGGCTTATTTTTAATATAGTTTATAATGAGATATAGAACAAATTTCTATTTTTCTTAATTTTTGAATTATAAATACTGACTTATTTTATGAAATTTTATCAAAAATAATCAAGATAATGTAATTATTTTTAAATATATATAAATTATAGACAAAACCATAGTTGCAGTTAAAAAATAATTTTGATCTAGCTTTTAAGAGAGATTTTATAAACAAAAATCAATAAAAGTAGGTTTTGCACTCGAGTGTATGTTAATTGAAAGAAAAGCAAATGATTTATTTGAAGTAAATATAATTTAATCAAAAAATTAATATGAAATTAATATAAATTTAGATAAATAAAACTATTAACATGCTAATTTATATAGATTAAATGAAAATATTATGAAATTAATACTAAAACAATTCGTATTTCTTTTAATTGAGTAATTTTTCAAAAAATGAAATAAATATTAACAGGGGATGCCGATAGATTACAAAATACCCAACTAGAGAGGAAAATTTGGGAAAATAATAACCCCCCTTAGAGCGGAAAATTTGGACAAATTCCCTTATAATATGAAAATAAGATACCCACACCCTAGTAAATATGGTGAAAAAAGCAAAAAATTCGGAAATTTTGTCGGGAATCAGTAAAAATTAAGAGAAAAAGAAGTAAAAAGATGCAATTTTTATGAAAAGAAACTTAAAACTTAATAAAACCCGTAAAAAACTCAAAATTACAGTTTTTAAGTGAAAAGGTTGCTGAAAATGTTTTTATAAAATTTAGTAAAATTATTTAGTGTGTATGAATAAAAAGATGAAAATACAAACATGTATTTGAATGATAAATTTATTTGTTTTATTCATAGTTAAAAATTTACTAAAATTCAAACATAATTTACTCACAAATACATTCTATAAAAACAAATTTTAAGACCAGATATTCAGGAGAAAAAGTAGTCATTTGGAATATTTTTAAATATTTTTATTCTATGTACCAAGATGAACAGAGTTCCAAATATCTATAGATACGAGCTTCTAATGCAACAATAAACACAAACAAAACACACATTTTTACATTTGTTTTTTCACATATAACATGACAAAACCTTTAGGGTTTTTGTTTAATATAAACAATAAAATAAATAAAAAATTGGAGGGAAAATAAATGATGCTAAGTGTCACTAATATTTTGAAAAATTAAACAAGTAGATAATCCAAATATTTTGAGAAATTTCATTAGTATAATTTAAATGAAACAACTTTTTTGCTTGACACTTGATCAAACCAATAATAAAGTTTTTTAGATTCATTGATATTTGTATATGGTGATATTTAATTTTTTAACTGATTTTTAGCAAACCTAACAAAAATCAATGAATTACAAAATATAGCAAGGAGATTTTCAAATTTTTAATAAATAAGAAAAATTCAAAAATAAATTGCCGTTCATAGTTACGAAGAGAAAATACAGTGGAAGATCTCATCAATTTGTACAATTAGTGATTAATAGATTTGCCAATGAAAATTCCTTGAATAAATGAATCATAACCTTGAAATCAACGGTAACTTAAGTTTTACAAAAGAAGTTGATATATTATTAATAAATTTTAGTATTTTCTAAAATTATTAAATTAATGATCTTTATATACTTTGGCAAGTGAAACTAAGGAAATGTTCCTGCAATCAAAGGGAATACTTGAAAATCAAGGAGAGTTGTCAATACTTATTAATCACTAATTAAAAGGGGTCGATATAAGGCCCAATGTTTTATAGTTTCCATCAAACCTCTTCAGCCTTAAAATAATTTAATGAATCATCAAAAGTTTCGGCTATATTTTTATTCTTTTACATCGCCAATAACAGCTCCAAATTCCTTTTAAAATACTTTTAATTTGCTTTAAAACTCATATTAATCAAATATAAGGCTTTTCATACAGTCAACCCCAAAACATGGGGGAATAATTCCTAAATCGGGGATACTAATTTATCTAGGTTAGAGTTGGAATTTTATATTCAAATTTATATTACTTATTTAATAGATATTCTAGTTTAGGAAATATGCAAATGTTTTAAAATCACCATGCAAATTTTTAAAATTTAATGATTTTTGTAAATTATGATAAAAATTAGTTAAAATTTTACA
>JAQFZM010003080.1:0-11837 GCA_034695785.1 Galumna obvia | reverse complement strand
AAAATAAACACAATTATGAATAACTTTTTTATAATAGAAAATATTTTCAAAATTTGTATCGCTCTTAATACAATCACAAGTTCATTTAAAATTTATTAAATATAATAATCTTTATTATAAACAAAAGTTAACGATCAATGTATATCATATCTGAGTGTTGTGTGGTTAAAAAGTGGTGGTCCATACATAGGAATATTCGCTCCTCGTTACAGTCAAAAGAGTGAATTTACATAAAATGTACAATCTACCTAGATTGTATTATAATTTATTCTAAAATAATTATTTTTATATCAATTTTAATGAAGATTATTCTTAAGGATTTATTAAAAATTTTTCAAAAATCTCAAAATCTCCATGTGTAATTTATTTTAAAAGATTTATAATTTTGACCCAGACCCTGGGCTCAAAATTTATTTTTCCTTTTTTTAGCTTCAGCTTTTACACAATTCCCAATCGATAGGGCTAATTCTACTGAGTAAAAAAATTTATTATCACTTTTTGATTGAATCAACTTTAAGGGTATTTAAAGTGCAAAATAAATGTCAAAATTATTTTAAATTTTGCCTTTTTTTACCTCCAACCTTTATACATTTGCCAATCGATAGGTCATAGTCTACTGAGTAAATAAATATATTGTCACTTTTAGATTGAACCAACATTAATAGTATTTAAAGGGTGAAAATTTGAAAATATTCATTTATTTCAATTAAAACTTTTTTATTTGTGGGAATACATAAAAATTAATATTAGAATCTGTTTTAGAATGCTCAAGAACATATGATTTGATATGTATATGTCCACTATTTTGAGTTTGAAATTTTCAACTTTGTGGCCCTCTAGCGGAAAATTGCAGTACCTGGTGCAAATGTGACTTATATTTTATGGATCGCCTAGATGTCTTCTACCATGCCCACTATATGGTTTCTTGGGTCCTCCAGGGGAAATTTACCATTAACTATGGTCAACTCCTTTTGAATGTGTATTATTCTAATTCTTATTGACGTAATAACTTGGTTAAATTGACTTTGAAATTAGAATAAATTGAACTACACCTTGATTAATTTTAGTAAATTTTCAATTATTTTTCTAAAAAATTGTATTTAAGGTTATTTTATTTAAATTCATTCAGTTTTGTAATTAAAATAATATATTTCTTGCATTTAATCTAACACCCGGTTAAATCCATGGACATTTTTTTATCTTCACGTGTTAATTTCCTTTTAATGTTAATTTTATTATGAAGGAAATATTAACCAATTACTTAATAGTTAATTAAACTTGTCAAGTTTTTAATTTATAAAAATACATTTTTATGTCGCAGTTTTAGGTTTAATGTCACAATTACACATGCAAAGAATGAAATAACTCAAGAAATCTAAATTAATTCACTGATTTTAAGTTTTTTTTAAGAAAGCTTTAATTTCATTTAAAAAATTATCAAAAGAATTATTGATTATATGCAGGGATGATCACAGCCAGTATTTTAGCCCGAATGCCTCCCTTTCGCGAAAAGTCGGATACTCCGCTCCTCCTTGATAAGAGAAAAATCGAGAAAAAATTCAAAAAACGCAATATTTAATGAAATATTCAAATATAAAGCTTTAAACTAGTGATAAAAACGCATAAAAATGTAATACATACAGTTTTTAAAAGTTAATTGAATTTTGATCCATTGTTTTTAAACATATTAAAAAGAGAAGTAAATCGTAACTTACAATTGACACAATGGTATTATAGAACAAAACTTTGGTATTTGTGTAGCTTTCGGAGTACAACTAAGTCCTTCATCTGCACAACTGAAACTGAAAATTCCAAAAAGTGATCTCATAAACAGAGTGAAGGGATAGAAGAATCTGTTACTAGAAATATTTGTGAACATGAACAATTAGTAATTTTTATTTATTTCAATATTAAAATTCTAGTCAATAACTCCGAACAGAACTTGGAGTTTGAAATAATTAAATACTACAAATTTTTTATGGATTGATAAGGCATGACTCTCGTCCTATGTAAAAGTCACCTTTTCTTCTAATCCTTTTGAAGATTATCGAATATTCATTTTTAAACTACCAAAAAAACACTCAGTTTTATAAAAAATATTATAAAGTAATATAAAATGAAATCTTTTGATAAGCGATATATAAGTTAAGTTAACTAAGGTCCATAAGTTTTTTTTATACAAATTTTACCACAATTTATTCCTGTGGCTTTAGTGAATGTGATTTTCAAAAATCCCGTGACTTTCACAAATTCTGTAACTATTACAACTTCTGTGACTCAACTCCTGTGATTGTTAAACTTTTGTAAATACAGTTAGTCCTCCATCTATCATGTCTCGATATAACCAGAATTTTGATATAACCAGATGCAATTTGAGTACTATCCATATAAACTCTATTTCGATATAATCAAATTTTTGGAAAACCATAAATTTAAACTTTTAAGACAATTTCTCATTGAAAACACATTCATTTCCAAGCTATTCTATATTGAGCTCTAAATCAATCAAAATAACTGATTTTACCCAATAAATTTATTGTAATAATTTTTTGAATTGCATTTATTTTTTTATAGTAACTCGATTTAAACAGACCTCGCTTTAATCAGATCTATTTAGTGGCACCAACCATCTGGTTATATCGATTACTAACTGTAATATTTTTATTTTTAATACAGTCTTTTTATTTGTTTTTGATCCAAATGACATATGTTTTTAATCCGTATTATTGAAAGTGAAAATGATTTTAATCCAATCGTCATTTGTTTTTAGTCACAACAGTATTGTCAGCCTACGTACGAATCGAATGCTATGATATTTGATTGAATTGAATATAATGCCATCAAAAAACAAAGCGTTGACAACTGAATGCATTGTTGTGACCTAAAACAAATAACGATCGGATTAAAAACATTTTCACTTTAATAATACTGATTAAAAACAAATAAAATACTGTATTAATGTAAGGGTTTTTTAGGGCAACCATTAATATCAAGGATGGCGTAAAGAGGGAATTCCTGAATACCATCAACGATTTGAAAAAAACCCTAAGAGCTTGAGACTCTTAACAATAGCTCCTATGAATAACATTAGATCTGTTGGAATTTTTTCGAATAGAGATGTATTTTGCCAAAATAACCCATCCACAAATATACTTAAAAAATAAGGGCAGGGCCGAACCGACGATATAGAGTCTGTTTTTTTCTATTTAAGACTTGTTTATCAAGGATAGTTTCAAGGATTTCAAGTTAAATTCATTTTAGAAAATTATATTTAACAATTTATTTTAAGGTTTATATCACTTTAGTCATTTTCATCTTGGTAGTCACTTATATTAAATATAAGATGAAGAAATATATTATAATAATATTTTTCACTTATATTTTATTCTCAAAAATATTAAATGAAAGTAAGTACACTTTACTTTTCATAAGCATTTATTCATATTATTTTAATTTATTAACTAATTAATAAAAAATTTAGAATCAAGCGGATTCAATGACTTATTTGATCAAGTTCACTTTTGGGCCTCTCAATCAATTTTTAAATTAATTACATTATTTGACTCTAAACATGATTATGATTTTAGAAGTTTAATGATATTTAAAAGTGATCAGGGCAATGAGTTTGATCATCTTTTCAAATTCAAATATTGTAAGTATTTAAATATTTTCAATTAAACAATTAATTTATCATTGTTTTCTAATTCTAATGTTATTCTTCTCTAATTTTACCTCAATTAACATAATTTGTGTAGAATACTATTTATAATAAATAATATAAACTTTTAAGACTAATATTTAAAAAAAACTTAATAATTACATTTAATTTTCAAAATTAGATGACCACTATTTATTATATGACAGTTAATTATATGGCAAATATTTAATTGAAACTTAGATTCGGAACTTTTATGAACTTAAAGTGCGCGCTAGAAATAATTAACAATATTTAATTGTCATTGGTCAGTATCTTTTCATATTAGAGTTTGATCATGATACAACTTATAATAAGGGTGAAATATTCGAATTGACTAATTATTATAGGGATTAATTTTCAATGAACTTGGTTATATTATTTAGGAACTAGAAAAAATAGCATGAAAAAGCCTGAAAAATTCCTGAAATATTCCTAAAGTTCCGAAAGGAAATTAAAACTTATAAGCAGAGTCCTCAGTTTCCCTATGAAGCTTAAAGGTTTATAAAAGGAACGTGCTAAATTTTACAATAAATAATGATTTATGAAATCTCTAAATTTTATTAAAGTTTGTTTTTGAATACAATTTTATGAAAACATTTATCATTGAAAATTATTTTTAATTCATTTATAAATAAATGTCAAAAATTATTCAGGGTTATTTCAAATACAATACTTATTAGTAATAAGTTATTAATCAAATGATTTAAGAATCATTTTATTTTTACAAGTAATTAATACCATGTACATTTTATAAAACTTTCATATGGAAACCGAGGATCCTGCTAATAATAAACACTCACGTTATATATAAAATATTTTTATTTACAATAATATCAATAACTTATTCAATTATGTTTATTTTAAAGCCACTCCTCTTCTTCTCGAAAGATGTGTTAAATTTCATGAATCGGAAATAAGTTCTCTTGATTTAAGGCAATTAAAAGGAAAATGGGACAAACATTTGACAAGTATTAAATTACCAATGCAATATGAATTTGGAATTGTACAAGAATTGGATGAAACATTTCAAGGAGCAGAATTTAGATATCAGTAATATTTATTTTATTCAAAATTTGATATTATACAGTAAATTATCTATAAACCAAATAATAAAATACTTTTATTACAGATTGATTTATAGAATGGTTATAAATAATTGTTAATTAAAATTATTTATAACCAAAGTTAAAATATAAACAGAAAGTTCTAAATTTAATTTTATATATATTTATAAATAACTAATTTATAAAATAATTAAATTTATTAATAATTTATTAGCCCAGATATGTATTACTCTTTGAAGTTTATTCAAAATGAAACCAAAATAATCAAGTCATATTTTGTTATGAGCGATAAACTAGGGATTAAATTCTCTGTTGATGAAGCAATGATAGCAATCAATTACCAATCATACTTTTTAAAATACTCTTGTGTTAATGGATTGGGATTAGTTTCAGGTTTGTTTGAATATTATATATTGTTTAATTATTTTTAAATATTTAATTATAGATTCCTTACATTTTCAACTTCGAACACAAATGACGGTTCAGTTGGAATTAAATCCGAATTTATTCCAACAAATACTGGACTCTATTCCAGAAAAATATCTGAATAAAGTAAAACATTTGATACCAAACTTAATTCACGAAACTGATGAGAGATTTGCAAAATTTGGGGAAAATTATAACAAAACTTTAATTAAAAGACTAGAAAAATATCGAAGAGATAATCAATTAAGTGATAAAACTGATAGCGAAATGTATAAACTATTGGTTGATAACTGTATGCAATTCAATAAATCTGAGCTGAAAATATCTGAGGACTCATTCGTAATATTAATTTAATTTAATTTAATTTTGTTTTATTCATTAATTATTAATAGTTATCTACCATAAATTGGACTCTCGATTACTCCGTTGTTTATAAAGAGAAAATAAAATTCAACAGAATCTCAAATAAGAGAAACTCTGAAAATTCTTTATGTATTTCTTTATTGTAACTCTATTAATTTTTTATAAATCTCTGATTTCCTATAAAATTTTTTTTAATATTTAACAGTAAAAGGGAAACACTTTTAGCCGAATCCGATCATTACTACGACAGGGAAAGAAAGATATTTTTTGTATTCACTGAAGGCATGCGTTCTATTGAAGTAATACTGTACTCAACTCATGAACAAAAGGTTATCTATTCGTGTGAAGAGAGACAAAGGGAAGGAAATCTTCAATTTATTGGTATATTTTTTAATTATGACAATAAAATTTTAAAATTTAATTTATTATAGAAAACTTGCGAATCTTTTCAACTGAGAATAACTCAAAATTTGAAAGAAATATTCAATAATATAAAATTTTATTAACATATATTACAAAGAAAATAACAGTAGCTTTCAGAAAAATTATTAATATTATATAAGCACTAAATTAAATGATTTTTAAAAATATTATAACAGATTTATGCAATCAAAATTATAAAAAAATAATTCATTTACATAAATTTTAATTTTGAAAAATTCTTCAAATTTTTTCAATAATTTTATGTTCAAAGATATTTTATTTGTATTTCTCATTAAAATAAAATTTTATCCTGCTTTACACAATCTGTTTCATATCTTACTTGGACAGAAAAACATTTATCACTTTATTTTCTTGATGAAATTGAATAAATATTTATATGCATTAAATCCATGATTAATTAATATAATATTTATTTTAAAGATACTGATTATTCAGTTTTCAAAAATTATTAAAATTAATATATTTTCTTATGAAATTCTCTTAAGTTTTGTGCTTTCTGTAGACCTTATGTACTTTTTCTTTGTGTAAATCATTGCTATAAATTGAATGTTATTCCCTAAATATTTATCAAACTTATGAAAAAATCTCCACACTATGTTCTCTATTTTGACTTTTTTTCTTGTTAAAATAAATATTTGTGACTAACAGTTCTATATCCACAAAATGGATGGGTTGCCTTAAGTGAATACGGCCTGGAACTATGGAATAATCGTTAATTAATAATTTAAATCAAGTAAAATTCTCTTCTAATTTAGGCTTGTCAGAATAGTCACTTTTTAGCCACTTTCATTGCGTATGCTATATGACGTTAACTCGCTTAATATACCTATACATATATAACACTATTGATATGAGTATGGAATTTATTAACAAAATTTTTATGATTTAAAAGGTGATATAGGTACAAATTTAAAATAATGGGTAATTATGAATTTGACAAAATTTTTAAACAGATAATTTAGTTTAAAAGCATTTGAAAAGATGGGTTTTCTGTGTTACAAGGAATTAGATATTTAGCATATGGCTTTAGTAGATCAATAAGAGACATATGAAACACAAAAATGATCTTTACGACCCCAGCCACACCTATAATAAATCAGTGTTTACTAAATTGTTTCAGTTAGGAAAATACACTTTTTATGTTGAAAGCATTTTTATATTGTAACAGGGTGTTATTCCCCCCGTAGGTCCACACATTCTCATCTCAATTATGTATGTTAAAGGATTATCTTATACGATAATTAAATTATAATCCTCCAGTGCACTTGACATTAATGCAGTTGATTCCAGTGCAGTTGACTTAAATGCAGTTTACAATAATGCAGTTGACTCCAGTGCAGTTGACATAAATGCAGTTGACACTAATGCAGTTGATTCCAGCGCAGTTAATTCTATTTCATTTGACTGCAATGCTTTTGACTCCAGTGTAGTTGACTCAAATGCATTTGTCTCAAATGCGGTTGACTACAGTGCAGTTGATTTCGTTAAGATAGACTTAAAGGTTTTTGATATCATTTTAGTTGCCTCTTTGCAGTTGACTCCAGTACTATTGACTGATAAGCAGGTGATGCAGTTTAAAGTTTTCTTGATAAATTTGAAATTTCTTTTGAGATTGATAGGATAAATGAATTAAATTTAATATTAATGATTAATTAAGTTAATGTCAAAAAGATATTTTAAAAGGATATGTTTTAAAAAATTCTTTTTTAATAATATCTATTTGTTTGTATTTTCAATAAATGTGAAGACAAAGAATTGTTAAATACAAACAATTAACATTTATTAATTTAACTAGATCACACTTAGGATATTGTGTGTACACATAAAGAGTTATAGACAGTCTACAGTCCTCACGGACCACCTCAACTTAATCGGTTATAACATCAATTTTCCCAGGGAGTGGTATACCAGTTGTATAAGTTTTTCAAAAGTTTTTCAAAATTATTCAAAAGATTTTCAAAATTTTTTAAAATTTTTCAAAACTTTTCAACATTTTTCAAAAGGTTTTCAAAATTTTTCAAAATTAGCGGCGGGGGTGGGTGGTTGGGTGAAGAATGATTCAAAATTTTGCTTTTGATAAAAACATATCCGACTTATCACAATAACGCTTTTCTCAATAGAAAATTTGAAGTAAGAAGTTTATGTTGTAGTGGTTCGTAAAGACCACACTATAGAACAATTCAAGTTATAAGCTTGTGCACTCCATTAGACATTTGATATCAGAAATTTATGTTGTGGTGGTCCGAATATAATTCAAGTTAGAAAGTTTTTTTTGTGGTTGTTCTTACATATTAAATAATTTCAATTTAACCATTATACAAATACTCTTATAAAATTTATATCATACTTAAGCCTGTAAATGTAGTGTCCATTGAGTTCGACCTCAAACCTTGCTTAATTTATATAGATTAAAATATATTATAAAAAAATTAAATTACCATGATAAAGAATAAAAATTTAAACTAGATTAAAAAATATATTATAAGTTTGATTATATTTAACAAATTGACCTCTCATTAAAAACTGTAATTAATATAATATTCTTAATATTTTTTAAATAAACATTAAATGTTTGTCAAATATGACCTTGATTAAATGATAAATATTTTTAATTGAACAAATCAAATCCATTAGTTGAAAACGTGAAAAAGTTACTTGATCACTTTTGAAATCATTAAAATTATGCTGTTTTTGTAGATCTCTACTGAAAGTTATTATTTAGAAATAAGGAAGGATGTGATAAAAGTGATGAAATATTTTTTTTAGAAATGTTTCCCTCAAATGTAAAATATAAGTGCTTTTAAAGGATGAAAAAACAGAATAAATACAGTCTGAGCCCTCTCTAGGTCAAACGTTAGTAAGTCAAAACTCGGTTTTAGTTTAAGGGTTTTAAAGCCTAAGCCTCTCAAAAGAATGCTATAATTTTATAAGTTCTCTATTTAAGTCAATTCGCTTTTAGTAAAAACTCGTTTTAGTCCACATATATTATAATAAAAACTGTAATTTTTACTTAATTTCAGTCAATTTTTATAAATTCAATCATTAAATCAATTTTTAAAGTCTAAATTTGGCTAAGTTTATAGTTATTCAGTTATTTCATATATAATAGATATCACAAAAAATCGATGGCCACTTAAATAAAGGGGAACAAATATTTTAAATGAATACCAATGGTATAATAATCGGGAAAATTAATTAACGATTTTGTAACACAGCCATAATAAATTTTATGTGTCTTATGAAAACAAAATAACAGAAAGTCAAATAAAAGTTGAGATTATTTACAAAATAGCGGAAAGTGAAGGTTTAATGAACAATAAATGGACAAATAAAAGTTTAAGAATTGTAGGATAAATATAAATATAATTTGTTTAAGTGTTCAAATAGATATTTTAATCATTTGTTAAAAAGAAATGCTGTGAAATAACTTTAAATCACTAAATATAAAACAATTTACCTTATAATTTTTCAAAGTTTTAAATTAATATCTCAATCCTAGCAATAATTTTTGAAAATATTTTAATTTTCCATATTTATATTATTATCCATTATAAAAATTATGAAATAAATATTCATTCTAATTTTAATATGGGAAATTAAATTATTGCCAATAATTTTGGATTTATAAGTATTAATAATTTAAAACTTTTCAAAATAATGAAGCATTTTGTTTTACATTAAATTACTAAATTTTAAGTCGATTAGGTAGAATATTTACAATCAATAAATTATAGGAATCATGATATTTTTCTTGATACATAAAAAAAATTATAAAATATTCGCGCCAATGGCCAATCATTCAAAGGAATATTGGGCCTTAAAGTTTGTTTGTATTCAAAGCATTTGTGAAAATGATATGAATGAATTGAAGTAAATTTTAAACTATGAATAAAATGAATATTTTTGCCATATAAATTCAAGCTTAAATTTTTACCTTGTTGATAATACATTATTGAAAATTTTACTAATATTACTCATTTACTTCAATTCATTCATATCTTATTCACCATCACTTTGTCTACAAATAAATTTAAGGCCCGATATTCAGGTGAAAGAGTGGCCATTCGCACGAATATTTTTCAAATTTTTTTTTCTATATATCAAGATGAATATCATAATATCTGTAATTATTATATTGTGAAGATTCTATTTTATCGGCTTACTATTACGTTACAATAAAATTAACCAAGTAAATTATGAACAAGATCAATGATGTTGAAACTAATGCAGTTGACTCCAGGGCGGTTGACTACAGTGCAGTTGACCCCAAGGCGGTTGACTTTAAGGCAGTTGACTCCAGTGCAGTTGACTTTAATGCAGTTGACTTTAGTGCAGTTGAGTTTAATGCAGTTGACACTAATGCAGTTGACACCAGTGCAGTTGACTTTAATGTAGTTGACTCTAGTGCAGTTGACTTTAATGCAGTTGACTCTAGTGCAGTTGACTTTAATGCAGTTGACACTAATGCAGTTGACACCAGTGCAGTTGACTTTAATGCAGTTGACACTAATGCAGTTGACACCAGTGCAGTTGAATTTAATACAGTTTACTCTAGTTCAGTTGACTTTAATGCAGTTGACTCCAGTGCAGTTGACTTTAATGCAGTTGACACTAATGCAGTTGACACCAGTGCAGTTGACTTTAATGCAGTTGACTCCAGTGAAGTTGACTTTAATGCAGTTGACACTAATGCAGTTGACACCAGTGCAGTTGACTTTAATGCAGTTTACTCTAATGCAGTTGACTTTAATGCAGTTGACACTAATGCAGTTGACACCAGTGCATTTGACTTTAATGCAGTTGACTCCAGTGCAGTTGACTTTAATGCAGTTGACACTAATGCAGTTGACATCAGTGCAGTTGACTTTAATTCAGTTGACTCTAGTGCAGTTGAATTTTATGCAGTTAATAATAATGCAGTTGATTGCTATGCATATTGAAAAACAAAAATACACGTATCGGCTTATTTTTTATCTAGTTTCTAAAATTATAATAAATAAAAAATTTCTTTTAAAATATTTATAATATACGACTCTTTAGAAAATATTAAATTATTCGAAAAATAGACAAGATAAATTTAAGATTTTCTATTTTCATAAAATATCAACAAAACCATATTTGGGGTTAAAAAAGAATTTAATTCTCATAAATTTTTTAGGAGAAAATAGAAGAAAACCACTGTCACTAATATTGCACACGAGTGTATGCATAAAATCATGCTTTTACGTTCAAATATTGGTCCTCAAAAATTTTGAAAATTTAACATAATTGCCATTTCTGCTAAAAATTTTAGTTTTTGCATAAATTTGATATAAGGCTTCAAAATATGACTAAATAAACTTATGTAAATAAGAAAAAGCCTTAAAATTGATGTTTTATGCTTTAAGCAATTTTGGGTCATTTTCAAAATACACTCCTTATACTCCCCCTTAGCTTGAACCAAAATACACTACACTTATACCCCACCTTTTACCTCGATCTTTTGCCATTCCTTCTATATCTCAGATATACACTCTCGTAATCAATAATATAATGTACAATGTTAACGGAAAAAATTTTATCGAATAAATATTTAATTATATAATTTATTCAATTATTTTAAATAAATTAAAAAATTATCCATGATTAAGCTTTGTAATTTTAAAGTTTATAAATCAATGCTCGGCTAAACATTAATTTAAATTTTACTTAAGTGTAAGTTTAAATTAAATAAAAATTATTTTAAATGAATTCAATTTTTTAATAAAATGTTATTATATAAATACTAACTTGATAAACTTTTTTATATTTTTGAAATTTTTAATTTTATTTATTTTATTTGATTAAATTTTGCTAATAATTTT
>JAQFZM010003079.1:0-11839 GCA_034695785.1 Galumna obvia | reverse complement strand
AAATCTCTTTAAATATCATTTACTTAAATATATTTTCCAATTGAATCAGTTATTACTTACGCCTATTTGCTATTAAACGAAAACTCATTAATGATTACTAGTTTAAAGACTATGTGCTCTCTCTCTCTCTCTCTCTCTCTTTCTCTTTCTCTCTCTTAATTACAAAATAAATCTTACTTTTTATTTTTTGGATTGTTTAAATGTTTTCCAAACTTTTTTCTTCAAAAATTTTTATTCGCACAAAAATTCACAACTTTTGCTTCACAACACTTTTTTCTCACAAAAACTTTTTTTAAAACTTTATTATAAATTTTTTTATAAAAAATCTTCAAAACCTTTTCTCATCTTTACTATTCAAAACTAAAACACGCAATAAAATAGAAAAACTTTTTTAGACATATTTTTAAATTAATTTTTCAAACTTTCCCCACATTTCCCCCGGTTTACCTAAAGTCCTAAAAGCCTTATCCCACCCCCTGTTTACTTAAATCTTTCCTAAAAGATTTTAGAACAAGAAAAAGCTTTTAGAAAAAGTTTAAGTAAACAAAATTAATTTATTTTAGAGATAATTATCCCTAACCTTTTAAAAAAGATAACTATCTTTTAAAATGTTTGTTAGAGTTTATAAGAAAAAAATAAAAAACGGCCAAAAATGTATTGTTCTCTAGACTTTAGATTTAAGACTTGTGCAGTGCTTCACCAGTACTCAACTCTTGTGTGGGAAAGATAGTGAAAAATGCGACACTCAATTGCCTGTCATTTAGATCCCCACCACTCAAGCACATCATAACCCCTTTCGCTAGCTATCAGTTGAAACACAGAGAGTGGTATGTGCTTTGTTTGTGCACTGTCCCTTCAGGGTCTGACAAAACCAAACGATGCACAGTCATAATCAGTGACTAATCTATTACTACAAAAATAATAATTAGAAATGATTTACAAAAAAGAAAAACATTTTTATAGAATAAGAAATAAACATAAAAACAAAATTAAAATAAAAACAAATTCTTTTCTACAATCGTGAGCATAAAATTCAAATTATCTCATAATTTATTTGAATATTCATAACTATAAAAATGTTAAGTGATCATGGTAATTTTATAAAAAAAGCTATTATTAGATCTTTCCTATGGCTTGACAGTCAAAGGTACTAGAACTTTGCTAATAAAATAAGTCATTTGATTAAGTTTTCACACCCAATTTAAACTTTAATTGAAAAATATCTAAGTAGGTAAGTCTCTTCTTAGGTAGTG
Organism: Galumna obvia; assembly: GCA_034695785.1. Lineage (NCBI taxonomy): Eukaryota > Metazoa > Arthropoda > Arachnida > Sarcoptiformes > Galumnidae > Galumna > Galumna obvia. The sequence continues at coordinate 10,586 of JAQFZM010003079.1, read as the reverse complement.
GCGGATTTTAATGATCTTGGTATCTTTAGAAAGATTATGATATAAACAATTTATTTGTAAAATTTTTATCTACATATGATTTCCTTTTCCCGTAGAATTCTGTCAGATAATATTGGTATTTAAAGCTTTAAAGAAAGATAAATTTTAAAATATTAGTAACAATAATCTTTGTTTTACTGATTTTCAAGTTCATTTGCATTCTCATCAATAAATTCAATGCTCAAACATTCAGACTCAAATAATAATCATGCTTGCTTCAAGATATTTTAGTATTAATGATTAAATAATTTAAAATTGATCTTTTTAAAGCTTTAAATGGTTATATTACCTTGCCGAATTCTACGGGAACAGATAACCCTATCTCGATAAAAACTATACCAATAAATTTTATATATCAAAAGCTTTCAAAAGATATGAATTTATTGGTATTATGTCTATAATAAAAACCTTTTCTTAACTCAAAAAAGTTATTGCAAAGTGCAGAGGACACTAATCGGAATAAATTATTATTGATATAAGATATGAAGCCCTAATTTACTTAACTTTACTTAACTTAACTATAACGACACTCTTTTTTTTCGCTAGGAACAGCACTCCTCCCTCTTACCACCCCATTAAAAAGGCACATATCACCTATCATTTTTATAATTTGGGGATGTCTAGAACGACACACCTGATAGGTGTGGCGTTCTAGACTCCCCCAATCACACTAATAAATTTATTAACCCAAAATAATAGGGAAAGCTAGAACACGGAGTATTTCAAATAATTTTTTTTAATATTATATCTAGTATAATTTTAATATCTATACAAAATTAATTTTATTAAGGTATAAATATAAGTTTTTGTAATATATAATAGTATATTATTGTTAAATATTCAATAATTATAGTTAATATCGAGATAATAAGAAAGGGTAAATACAAATAAAATATGGGATGAATTTTATTTAAGGTTATATAATCTATGTCATTTGAATAATTTATTATATGTTTATTATTTTCTGGGATATGTTTGTGATTAGTTGTTCTTCTAATTATTTCTTCATAAATATAAGTTTCTTTCATAATATTAATGCTATTAAAATGAAATTTAAAATTAGAATAAAATTTTTTAATTATATTTAAATTAACTCACAATATATTTATTTTATTTATAAGTTTAAATGTTTTGTTATTATTAGAAATGGATGTATTAAATTTTAAAAATAAATATAAATATTCATTCATTGACCCAGTATCAATAAATTGGTAATCAATATCTTCGATATAATATTTTGGATCAAATAAATTGTGTTTATAATAATCGAATTCATCCTTATCTAAGAAGACAACATAAGAGCCATTTCTTATTTGTTCTGAAAAATTTAATAAATCTGAGGGATTACGATAATAATATATTCTAGTCTTGATCAAATTTAATAAATTAATTAATTTATCGGGTTTAGTAAAGGTTAGAATAAAAGAAAATAATTTATAACTTTTATAACTTGATGATAATATTTTTGTATTTCCATAAAATATATCATTTAATGTTAATTTTTGAATTGGTTTCGGACTAATAATCCGTTCTCTCATTATCCCAGAAAATGCGGCCAATAATACAATGCACGACATAAGCCATATTCCCGAAAGGGTTTTATTATTTTCATTAAAACGCGAGGAATAGTAATGGGAGAGAATTACTGAGAAATTTGACCAAAAATTTGTTAAAAATTTACCAAAAGATCTTTGAAATAAACTAGATATTACTGATAAAATTAAAATGGATACAAAAATGGCGTAATATATTTCAATATCCAGACCGAGCATTTGATAATATATTGGGTAATCATCTAGAAAGTATAAAGTAATATAGATATAATAATAAAAACTATAATGATATTAATTCATTTTACTTGTTTTTGTTCTTGTTAATATTCTTGCTGAATCTACATATTTGTATAACTTATAAATACTTTTGTTATCAATATTTTGTAGTTTATTTTGATCTACTTGAATTTTAAATTTAAATTTTTTCCAATCAACCAAATAACCAAATCCAACACTAAGTTAAATATTTATAAATTTATTATTTAATAAAAATAAAAAAATGTTTATAAGAATAGCATATGTTTTAAAATGAAAGTTTCTCTAATATTTCTATCAATTCTATTCCCAAATTAAAAATATATTTTTGTAATTATAGCGAAATACAAAGATTTTTATCGATAAATTTACTAAATTAAATACTATTTTTAAATTCAAATTATTTTGAAATATTTTATAATTTTTAAGAATACTCACCATCTCTTAGTAAATTCGCCTAGATATTTAGCAAACAATGTAAGTGTACCGCACAATTTTACAGTTTCTATATGAAAAAATAAATGAGGAAATTCAAATAAAGATAAAAGTATAATATCTTCGTTTGTTTTGTTTGGATGTAATTGCTCTTCATTGCAATAATGTTAATTAGATTTAGTATAAATTATTCTAGATTCTTCCATTTTCATTAAAAATTTAAGAAATTATTTATTAGCAATTATTCTTTTGGATTTTAAGAAACTTATATTGAACTAGTTAAATTAAAACAATAATTATCAAATTTTTTAAAAATTTAATATAAGTATAAACTTATTATTTTGAAAATAAGTATATTTTTCAAAATGTGAGGAAATAATTTCTTTTTCAAAGTTTGTTATAATTTCATTATATTTAATGATAGACTTTTAATGTAAATGTATTCTAATGTTTTATTTTGATTCTATTTTCAGTTGTTAGGGTTATATTAATTTTCTATATAACAACATGTTTACTGTTGACATTTATATTATTATTTGTTCGGTATTTGCAAAACATTTACAAATAAAATAATATCTCTACTAAGACGAAATGAAATATAAAATCGATTGGGTATTATATAAAAGGATTTGGTTCAAAAATTAATTTAATATACTTTATATTATACCACTGATAATTTATTTAAAACCTGATTGATATGAAGTTTAAAATGTTAACAAACACATTTGTTTTTTATTCTTAAAAAATCAACCAAATAAAATATTTGAAATAAATTTTGTAAAATACTATATTTGATAACATTTTAATGAAATAAAGTACTATTAATTTGTGTAAATATAGATAATCTATTAATAAATATGTAGGCCCGTAAGTTTGAGGACAACACATTTGATTGAATTATAGATTTTTATTATTTCATAAAATAATACATTATTTTAAGAGAGCACTTTATTGAGTTCTTCATTGCATAGATATTCATACAATAATGATTATATAAGAGTGAGAGAGTCGGCCGCTTAAACTAGTCTAATGACAAGCCATTAGACTTTGATCTCCCGATTGAAATGTAAGTATAAGTTTGACGTTAATTGTAATATAAACAACGGATCAAAAATTCTTATTAATGCCTACATTTTATCAATTTTTTAAAAATTATTAATTGTTTCAATCCCAAGTCTGCCAATTATTATCCATGATTTATCCAATTTCCCTTCACTAGATCGTTTCATTAATTCGTTTCATCAATTCAATTTATAAATTTCTTATATCCATTCGTTTCTTTCTTTGGTTTCATTCATTCATTTTAATCATTTGTTTCATTCAATGGTTTTTTCATTTGTTTCTTTAATTCGTTTCATACATTTGTTTCATCCAATAATTTAATTCAATCGTTTCTTTCACTGGTTTTTTCCATTAGTTTCAATCATTTATTTCAATCAATCGTTTTATCATATTATTTCAAACATTATTATTTTTAAATTTAGATATTTTTTTATAAATTTCGAAAAATAAATTTATAAATTTTCAAAAAATTAAAAATTGTTTCATTAGCAAGTCTGCTACCAATTATGCATAATTTATTTATTTCGTTTCATTAATTCGTTTCATATATTAAATTCACGAATTCGTTTTATCCAATCTTTTTATTATATCGTTTCTTCAATTAGTTTCATTGACTAATTTTAATGATTTGTTTCTACCATTCTTTTCATTAATTTATTTCAAACATTGTTATTTTAAAATTTAGAAGTATTTTTATCAAATTCGAAAAATAAATTTATCAGTTTTCTTAAAGTTAAAAATTTTTCCAATCCCAAGTCTACCACCAATTATAAATTATTTACCAAATTTGATTTCATTATTTCGGTTCTTTATTTCGTCATATCAATTCTATTCATAAATTCCTTTTATTTTTGTATTTCTTTCTTTCGTTTGTTTCTGTCATATGTTTTAAGTCTGAATCTGATAACAACTTCATACTATTATTCATATCCGAAATCCATCTCATATCTTTTGTTAAGTAATAAAATACAAAATTTAATTGAATTATGTGACCTAAAGTCCACATTTACTGCTTTTTTATTTCATTATTTCGTTTCATTCAATCAATTCAATCATTAGTGTAATCAAATTAATTTCTCTAACTCCTTAAATTCAATAAATTTTTTAAAATTTGGGGACTATTTTTTTAAAAAGCAGAGCTACTTGCGATTATTGAAGCACTCACTTTCTCTTTCTAAGCATATTAAACCCACAAACAAATAACTGCTAAACAACAAAATTCTAAATTATTTCTTTTTTATTTAAATGGAGATTCTAATCATATAATATAGTTTTCAGGTATATAGGTTAATATTGAAACTTAGTGAATAAAATAATCAATATTTAATTACCTTCAGTTTTAAATTTTCTTTAATGTTCTTTAATTTATTTGTAAAGTTGGGTAAAATAAAATAAACCCAAATCAAAGAAAAGTTAAATATTTAAGTTTGAATTGTCAGATAATTTGCCTTAAATTTTATTATTATTTTATTTGTATTTAAATTGAAAAAAATAATTGAGTTTGTATTTCTTCTATTAAGGTGTGTATAACTATTGCTGTCTTAGCATTGCAATGTACTAGTGATAGGGGAGAGTAGGTTCATCATTGAATAAATAATATTTTAAAAATGGTCTCGAGCTTTGGCTTTATCTATGATAAATACACATAAATATTTTGAATACATTTATACTTTCAAATGTGATTATAAAGCTCCTTGAGATTGATACGTTAACTCTATATAGTTTGCTGTAAATCTTGATTACATCATATGTTTTGCTTAAGCTTTTGCAAATCATAACTAATATATGGAAATTTTAGGGAAAATCAGTATTGCAAACAGATGTAGTAAATGTTTGAAACATTTTTATTTTGGCAGGTTTTCTTGAAATTTATTGAAATACTAATTCTATATTTAGATAATACTTATTTGATGAACAAAATTATTTGAAAAACAATTTTTTTTAAATTTATGAAACATTTATTACTTATCATATAATCAAAAAACTGTCATTAATATCAATAAATTTATCAGATTTTTTTACTTATCATTAATTTGCTTAAATTCTTATCAAATTAGATTATTAAAAATTTTCTCAACTATTGAAAATTAATAAAAATATTTAACAGTAAATTTATAAAACACAAAAAAATGCCTATAACAGTTGAGATAATAATTAAATAATTTCGTATTGTTTGATGATTTGTTATAAATTAAAATAGTTTATCTTTAAAGTTGTCATTAAATTTCTATATATTAATAAGTATAAAAAAGCTTCAGTTTACCTTGTTTTAAATTATTCGAAAAAAATTTATAAAATAAAACATACTTAAAAAATTTTATTGACAACCATTCAAGGTAAAAATATAAGTTATTTCCCCTTGATCATCTTTATCACTTTGATCATCCTCAAAATTTTTATTTAGGCTTTTGTTATAATTTGAAGGTCTTATGAATGAAGATATTAGATTAATCACCAACTTGCACATACAACAATCACCTTGCTCAGTTTGTTTAGCTATATTCAAAATGGTTGCTATATATGTAATATTACCTATTAAATCACCCATTTTTAATTTAAAAATTCAAATTCAAATTATATATTAAATTAAAATTTATAGGGCTAAAAGGTCAAAGTAGTACCACAAATAAAAGATCCATTAAATAAATGGTTTTACATTTTGTCGTCTGTCATGTTTTTTGCAATCAAAATAATAATAAATTACCGAGTCCATTACCTCCCATTCAACTAAAAGTGGATTCTTGTCATTTGTAGAACAAATTTCAGGTGGATATAATCTAACGTGTGCCGTAGGGAAGTCTGCGCGGACGGCCAGACCCAGGGATAGACACACACGTTATGTTAGTTTCCCTTATCCGAGATCACAAGAGTCCAGAGAGCGATTCGCACAAACACCAAATTAATTGCAAGAACAGATTAAAATAAAAACATTTATTAATTTAATTTAAACTGAAATACAAATAATAGAGAGTGACTGCTGAGACTCACAGTCAGTCAGCTCTGACCACAAAACATAGGCCTCACGTTATGGCCAAACGCACTCTTAGGCGATCAAAATAAGACTGAAATTCTATTTACAAAAACATAGGTTTATATACAAAATGTCACTCAATGCCTAAAACCTTTCCCCACATTGAGTGAGTGCAATGAGTTCATGAGTGACAGTTCATGTGTGAGGATACAGCGGTAGTGGAGTACAGCGTACACCACACCTCCCCCCGGGATAAAAGTTAGGGTCTTTCCTCTGTCATAAACAAAATTACTAAAAACCGAAAATTTAATTAAATTAGTCTTTAGTGAAGACATCCATAAAATGAGAAAATACTGTTGAACTGATGAGTTGGGAAAGACTTCATTAAATGCCAACTTTGATGACATCAGTTGATCAAAAGTCATATAAGTGGAATTCTTTTCTTTTCTTTAAATCGTTGATTGAATTGTTTAAAACCACTGACGACTTTAAACGATTTTTCAGATACTCTTTTGATTGAAACCATTTGTTGTTGTGTTAAGTGAAGAGTTTTATGATTATCTGTTGAATGAAATGTTAGGAAAACACTCTCTTCACTCCTTCGTTTGTCGTCCTTTGAATCAATCAATTGTTGTGATTTGTCGTTGAATTGTGTTCTTTCGTTAATTTGAGTCCTTTCGTTGTTTTGAGTCCTGATTGATTCTTCTTTGATTCGTGTCTTTTCGATGATTTGAGTTAATTCGTTGATATGAGCCCTTTCATTGATTTGAGTTTTATCTATGGTTACAGTCTTTTCGTTGTTTTGATTGACTTGTGATTTGATTTTATTGTCCAGGACTTTACGAGTTCGCTCCTAAACTGTTCCACCAATTCCTCCAATTATGCTAAATCGTTTCTTAATGTTCTCTTCTTTGTTGACAATCAGTTCTTTTAGTGGTGACACATTGATTGGTTGTAGTAATGCTCTTGCAATTTGTCGATCATTGATAGGGTTTGTGAATGACTTCAAATAGGTTTTCAATTTTAATTGTGCTCTATCTTTGAAGTCTTTATGGCTATCAAATGGATACCTCCAGTCAGGCATATAAGTCGAGAACTGTCCAAAACTGCCATTAAACGAAAAGTCAATATCTGTGTTGTCTTGAAAGTAGGAAACGTTGGTCTTGGGATAACTGTAATGTTCTTCAGATTTTATTTCCCTGTATTTGTTGACATATGAAAAGTCTTTGAGTGAATCTTCAGACGACACGACACCAATCGCTGTCTCTGTCATCACTTCTGATTTGATGAGTGAATCTTCAGCAGATACGACACCAATCGCTATCTCTGTCATCACTTCTGTGCTGTTTTGTTTCTTCACGGTCTGACCAAACTCTTTAACTATTTCGGGGTCACTGGAATGTCCCTCAGGTCTTCCCCTCTTATGCTGTTCGTCGCATATCAATTCACTTTTAATGACCTGTTCCTCTTGTTTCAGACAAGACAATGACTTCGTATTCGATAAATAATTTTGTATGAGTTCTCGATATGATTTACGCCATTCCTTGTTGTTGTCTTGCCATTCATAGAGTTCTCTTCGATATGATTTCTGCCATTCCTGGTTATAGTCCTGCCATTCTCTTAAGTTTTCCTGTTGTTCTTCTCGATATCGTTCGATGAGGTCTATTATTTGCCTCCACTCTCTGTCCTCTCCTGTAACCATTTTTCTTGAAGCACACTCACGTGTTTTTCCCGTTGTGGTGTCTGTCGGAAAAGTTTGGCGCCTCCACCAATTACGTGTGCCGTAGGGAAGTCTGCGCGGACGGCCAGACCCAGGGATAGACACACACGTAATAGTTAGTTACCCTTATCCGAGATCTCAAGAGTCCAGAGAGCGATTCGCACAAACACCAAAAATAATTGCAAGAACAGATTAAAATAAAAGCATTTATTAATTAAATTTAAACTGAAATACAAATAATAGAGAGTGACAGCTGGGACTCACAGTCAGTCAGCTCTGACCACAAAACATAGGCCTCACGTTTTGGCCAAACGCACTCTTAGGCGATCAAATTAATACTAACGCACTCTTAGGCAAAAAATATAAGACTGAAATTCTATTTACAAAAACATATCCTTATATACAAATCTGTGCACTCATTGCTAAAAACCTTTCCTTACATTGAGTTAGACTATGAGTGCATGAGTGACAGTTCATGAGTGTGAGTACAGCGAGGAGTGGTAGTACAGCGTACACCAAATATTTAATTACTTAAAATGTTAAAAATGAATAAAATCAAATATAATATATACTCGAAAATAAGTAAAATAATTGATAAAGAAGTGATAATAATACATATATAAAATATAGATATAAGTTGACTCAAATTTATATTTTCGATATCATTAGAAAAATTTATTATTTTCAAGTCATAGTCCGGTTTGTTTTTAGGGTTTATTATTCTTCGTTTCACTTCATCGTAAATACCACTCTCTCTCAAACCATCGATTCTTAAATAAAATTGAAAATATTAATAAATTATTTAAATTTAAAAAATCATACAATAAATTTAAATTTAGATATAATTCATTTTTCATTATCCTTTTAAAGCCAAAAAGTACAATTGGTGTTGTGGTTGTTCCTTTATCTGAAATATGATAATCTATATCTTCAATAAAACTATTATCCTTTCCAAAAACTAAACTCTTATATCTTCCAATTAAATCTTTATCCTTTAAAATGACCGAGTTGCCTTTACGTATTGATTCATAATCATATTTATTTTCATTAAGCCTATCCTCTAATCTGTAAAAAAATTGTTTTGGTATAGAATTATTTCTTTCTAGTCCACAAAACCAAGCAAGTTTACTTTTCCAAGTTTTATGGTTCATATCATCTACAACACATCCTTTCATATAAATATTATGAAATGGTTTTCCTATGTCAGATCGGATTACTTGTATTTTCAAATCTTTTCGTTGATATAAGTCCTCAATTGAATCAATCATTTCTATTTGTTGTGGACTAATAATTCTATCCCTTAAAATACCTGCAAATGCAGACAATAATACAGTGCAAGACATAAGCCAAACACCGGACAGTATTTTATTCGTTTCATTAAATCGAAGGGAATAATAATCCGATAAAACTATTGATAAATTAGACCAAAAGTAATGAAAGAATTTTTTAATTGAATTCTGAAAAATGGCTGAAAATAATGAGAGAAATAGAATCGATAAAAATATTCCGTAATAAACGTTAATATCAAAACACATTAAATTATCAAATAATGATTTGTTTACTAATAGGAAAATAATTTTTCATTAATATATTAAATAATTTCATTTTATTTACTCTTTTTTGTCTTTGATAATATTCTGTCTTCTTCAATATAACCAAGAATATTAGTTATTTTGCGAGGTCCTAGTGCATGAAATCCAAATGTTAATGATTCATAAGTTGAACCATGTAATTCTATTGCCTTTGATCTAATATTAAATGGCAAATGTGATGTACACCTTTTATCTTTGAAATCGATCAAATATGTCCTAGAAGAATTTATATATTATTGAAAGTTTTATTAATATTTATGAAAACATTTTTATATACAGTTATTTTAAAAAAAATTACAATTGATTTCAGCTCTAAAATCCAAATAAATAAATTTTTAAAATTTACAATAAATTTCATGGAATTAATTAATTTAAATGAAATAAGATAAATTTTATGAAAATTAAAAAAAGTTATTAATTTACAAAATTTTATTAAAATATCTCAACTAACTCCAAATTGATTGGGGAAAAAGTAAATTACCTTATAAAAATATGAAAAAGAATATTTATTTTGAAGATTTTTGTACATTAATGTACCTTATAATATTATTTCACATTATTTATTCTTCAAATAGTTTAAAAATTTTCAGATGGAATTTTCATTATTTTTTAAATAGACAAACTGAGTTTTTAATCAGGAGAAATATTGAAAGAATGCACATCTAGCATAATTTTTTGTTTCAAATTTTATCAATATTATTTAAAATCTAAAATATAGACACTATTGAATTATAGAAAACCATACTAGAAAAAAATTTATTTTTATTTATTTAAATTAATGAAAAAATTCCATAGTTGGAATTTAAATTAAATTTTTTTAATTCTAATTGGTTAAAGTTTATGAGCTGAAAAAACTATTTTTTAAAATTTAGAAATAACTGTATAAATTTTTTATAAATTAACGAATAAATTTAAATTTTGTAAATAATATAATAAAACAATTAATATTATTTACCTTG
>JAQFZM010003078.1:0-11840 GCA_034695785.1 Galumna obvia | reverse complement strand
TTATTTATTGTCAATATGTGCACGTTCCTTTTATAAGCTTTAAATTTTTTATCTTTATATACTTTTGAACATTCCTGCTCATAACTTGTTTTTGAGTAAGCTTGGTATATTTAAATTAATTTAAATTTAAATAATATTTATATAAAAAATTAATTAAAATGAATAATTATATTTTTAAATTGATGAAGATAAAATTGATGAAAATATTTATTAATTTATTAACAATTTAATATAAGAAATTATATTAAAATCAACTAATTTAAATAAACTAAGTTATATTTTATATTAATCTAGTATGAGTATCTATATTCTATGTAGATATATTCTATTAAATTATTTATTATGGCAAAATAAAAATATTTATAAATTCAAAATTTAATTTAAATTTATAAATTTGATAAATTGATTTTAATGTTTACAGTTTTCGTTTGATTTGATCAACAATAAACCTGATATAATTCCAGAAATTGTTTCATCAATGAAAACTATGGCCAAAGATATTATATCTGGAAATGTTGAAGAGTGTGAGGAAATGTTCTTGGAATACCAGAAAAAAAGTTTTATTTGTGCGGAGAAAAGGGAAAATGGCAAATATCTCTTCTATTTCTGGTATTATCCTTCATCTGTGGGATGTCCTGCATGTGGATCAAAGATCTCGGAATCCAGACCATCAACCTTGGAGAAACATTGCCTTGCTTCTCACCAATTATTATATGAAGACAACACAAAAACTAAGGTTGAAATCAAACTCATTAAAACAGGTAAAAAACAAAATTTATAATTTTAATTCGAAAATTTGTTTTCATCAAAAAATTTGTTCAATTAAATTTTTATCATTTACTTCTTATTTGAAAATTTGATTTTAATTTTCTATTTCTTTATAATTTTTGACTACTTAATTTTGATAAGCCTTTTTATTTTATGACATATCTTAAAACATTTGAAATAAACATAAGAATTTAAAATTATAATATTCATTATAATTAATATATTGCTATCCTTATATATTAAATGAATAATTGTATCTCAAACAAATAATAATTAATAAAATTGTTTTTGAATTAAATGAACATAATATTGTTATATTAAATTGTGTAATTAATAAATTAAATATTTCAACAAATTTACATTTTACATTTTATCAAATTCATATGTAGGAAATAAAAAATTAGTTCTAAAGTTAAATCTATTATAATCTTTATACTTCAAAAATATTTCACATCATTTGCAAGTTAATTCAAATGCTCTCGCTTTTTCTTTATAAATTGCAGTTGCAAATATTAAACAAATTCACTTGCAAATTAATCCTGAAATACAGTTGCAAATAATAGTTAATGCATTTACAAAATGCAACTGAATTCTAAACTGCATTCAGTTATAAAATAAAATTTAGTATAATTTAAATATAAAAAACAAAAATCAAATATTTATATATTTCAGGATTTTGTTAAAATATTGCAAACCTTAGAGGGGAATGTGGCGCAATGTTTAAAGGCTCACATTGAAGCTTAAGTGCTGAGCTCAAAAGTGTGTGTTCGGACCCAAAGCGGGGCGTATTTTATTCGTCTGCAGGTGGCACCACATTATTCAAAACTTGTTGTTGTTGATGGTCTGCCAGGGAGCATGTAATTTGAGCTGCGTTCTTGCAAAGTATCAGGTGCCGGAACAAGGCTCATTGTCAGAATATGTATAGGATGTTGATGTACAACCACTACATACACCATTCTGAGGAAGAAGCAGCGCCTCTTAGATATAAGCACATCTCCGTATTATACTGAGTACCATCCTTGTAAACTTTAGCAAGGGCGTCTAATATGGCCACTGGTGGTATTAATATTAACCCGTTGGCGGTGGATACTAAATCCTGCATAACAAGGGTGAAGGTCTCCTCAGTTGTGAACTACAATAGTTCTTTCTCTACTCTTGTTCTACCCTCACAACAATAATCTGGTGTCTCAAATTTCAGGGATAAAAGTAGTTAATCTTTAAAAAAATCTTGAAAATTAAAAAAAATTAAGGTATGTAATTTTTATATAATGTTTTTGAGCTAGGTTTTATTCAATTTTTATTAAATATAATGAATAAGAATATGTTTATTAATGAGATTATAAATTGGGTTAGAATATTTTTATGATTAAATAATTAATATAATATACATTATTTGAAAAAAGGGTTTATGGTAGTTTTTTCTTTGTAAAATCTCAACAATTAATAAAAAAAAGTTTTTTAAAATTAGAATAAATACTAATTTCTTTATAAATATAATAGATAATACTTATTAATATGGGAAATTACATTATCGCCAATAAGTTTCGATTTAATTGAGATATTGATTTCAATCTTTGTACAATAATACAGTATATTATTATAAATTATATTATGAAGTTTCATTGAAATATATCAAGTTAAATTTGAACAAGATCAATTCGAATTTTTAAAATTTTGTGTTTTGCAAGGTCATACTTGTATATTCTTTAAAAATAGGAATATTGAAAAACAAATAAAACCTGTCAAATCATTTTTGTTCTTCTGCAAAATATAATCAAAATATTTCATCTACCTTACTTAATCTCTGATCAATTAACATCATTGTTTTATAGAAAAATTGAACTAGATACAATTTTTTTTTCAAATTTATGTAAAATGGTGCAAAAATTCCATAGTTGGGATTTTAAGGAAATTTTTTAATTTTATTAGTTGAGATTATGTAAAGAAAAATCTATTCCGGACCCTTTTGTCAAATATTGTATGATCATATGAAAGGCTCAATTCTATAATAGCCTAGGTGTCAAATCCTTACTCAATGTTGAACGCAATGCATTGTAGCAGGAATGGCCAAAGAACTCGACTCCAGGGGGGTGGAAGGGGGATATTTTGGGAAAAATCCCATAGGGGGTATTAGGGTAGGGTATTTTTCAAAAACCTCAAAATCGTCTAATTTTGCACTATTTGGTCTTTTAATGCTATTTTAGGTTATTTAAAATTTATTAAGTGCTATAATTGTCAATTTTACATGAAATTTCACTCAAAAAGCAATATTTTGTCTATGTTTCACTTAAAATTGGTTTTCTTGGTAAAAATCACAATAAAATATCGATAATTTTGATGAGAAAATGACGTTTAAACGATTTTTAACTCAAAATAATGTCTAAGTTACTAGTTTTCTTTAAAAATGTGGCCAATTTTTTTGAAAAATTTTCAAAATCAGAGCCGGCGCGATGTAACGATAAAACGATAAAACGATGTAAGCAAACATTGAAGGGTCATTTATTACGTAACTAGGTGATACAATCTACTGTCCTTTGAATCAAAGCCTATTACTTTTGAACGTTTCTAGGCAAAATTAATTCAATATGGCTATCATATTTGGTCATAAAGGACATTTATTAATTTTATATTATGGGACAATCTAGTCACGTGTCCTCAAAATAATGGGTACATTCCAAATATACTAGTTATTTCCGAAGATATCGATGTTAGGCAATAATCACTTTGGTGACAAGTCCCCCACATGTATACCCATAACATACTAGAAATCGGATGAAATCGGTTAAGAAATAAAAAACCTATGGCATTACGAATATCAAGATTTTTAAATAGAGAAACATTACTGAAATCTAAATCACCTTGTATAAATAAAACTAATCAATAGTTAATTATTCAGCCAGATGTTTATAAAGTAAATTAATTATTTAAGGTATACAATGTTATTGACTAGATTGGTTTATTGAAACTAATGATAGTTTTGCTAATGTTTGAAATTGTTTTAAATATTGATTGATCTAACAACTTATTTAACAATATCCGGAGTGAACATTTTTGATAAATATCTGTATTTAACCTTTAATCCAAAAATAAACTTCTATTTTCTAATTCTTTCAGGGCTTTAACATTTTGTTAAAATTAAAATAACATCTTTTAAAAGTTTGATTTACTAGATATTTCCTTTATTTATATTTATTTAATTAGAAGTTATCGCTAAATTAAATGAAAACATAAAAATAAGTTTTATGATGGAAAATATTTTAAAATTTAATTTTAATTAAAATAGGTTTTACTATATCAAATAGGTGACTACATATCAAATATTTATTTATATGTTAAACAAAATTTAATTAAATAACACAGAACTGTATTCGAACATAATAAATATCCATAAGTTAATATATTTAACCAGTAAAAATAGTTATTTAATTAGAAATCAATGCCTTTATTATAACTGAAATTATCAAGAAAAACTTTTTTTTCCATTTTGGTGTTTGTTGAAATTAAACTTGTATTGATGGTTGATTTATTTTTGATTTATTCGTTTTATTTTGTTTAACTTAATATTTTTGATTTGATCTTATTTATTTTGGTTTTTGTTGAGATTTATTTCACTATATATTGATTTAATCAATAATTTCATCGAACTAATCTTTAAATTTTTATAATCTTTTAACATAAACATTTTATTTCTATTTGATTCTTTATTTGCAACCAAATTATTGAAAAATTATTTGATTTCCTTATTTTTAAATGTACAAATTATCTGTGAATTTATTTGCAAGATAAATCAATTTCGCAAACAGGGGTAAACACAAGTACCAAATAATCTACAATAAATTGCTTGTCACTTATTTTATTATCAAAATTAATTTTAATATCAATTTAACTTTCTTTAATGAAGCTTTAAGTTAGACATCTTGCATCTGAAAGTCTCACCAAAACTTTCAACTTGTTCAAATGTCCAATATAATGGGCTTTGTTTTGCTGATCTATGAACAATAGCACTATAGGCAAAAATAAAATAAATTAGTGCCACAACTTATTTTATTTGATCAGTATTATTATACATTGACGACATACTTTTCAGAGTTTTATTAATGGCATAAATGTTTAAAAAAATGAATTTTTTTATTTCCTGACTGAAAAAATTATTTTCGAGATCATAGTGAAATTCTACTTTGAATTCATGTATTACATAATTTATTTATTAAGAAACCCTTTTTGAAGGCTTGGCCAAAAAAAATGATCGTGAAAGTCATGTGATCACCACAAAATTTTTATTTGTTATCTAGATTATTAAAATATAATTGTGTATATTGAAAGTTACAATTTTACAAAATATTCATCCAAATATTCTTTAAAGTATAAGATTTTGGTATATCACCAATCAAAATTATTGTTAAATTTGGATAAATTTTTGTGTTTCAATTGATTTGATAAAAATAACTTTAATATATAATGATGAATAAGTTGTATTGAAATTTTTATAAGTTCTTTAATAAACAATAAAGAAATGTGGTCTATAATAAATTAATTGAGAAATAATTATAAAAATGAAGAAATAATTAAAGAATTTTAATTAAAATTATTTTTAAAAATAAAACTTTCATTTTACATTTGTCTGAGGCTAAAAAACATAATAATTTTTATATGAAAATATTGTAAAGTTTTACCCAGAATCGTATCATTTGAATCTCGATTGAAAAGTTAGTCCCAAATATTTTGAAAATAAATTTACAAATTAATATTTTTTTAAACTTTTAATTTTTAACAACATTAAATTTCGTACTAAAATTTTCAAAAAAAAGATTATTTTTGTAGGCATCAATTTTGTTGTATAAACATTTCTTGTTAAAATTGAAATCCAAAGCTATTGCTATAAATGTTTTTCCTTATTTTTTGATTATTGATACAGTAAACTTATATAATGATTGAATAACTGTTTATAATTTGTAGACTGTCTTAAACTCTCTATGTGTGAATACGATGTACTAAATGTAATGTAGTTCAATTAATAAATGTTAATTGTTTGTGTTTAACAAATCGTTGTGTTCATATTTATTGAAATTGCAAAAAAATCGATATAATTAAAAATAAGAATTTTTTAAAAATATCCTTTTGACATTGATCTAATTATTCATTAATATTAAATTTAAATTTATATATTTTATAAACTGCATAAGAATTTACAAATTTACCAAGAATACTGTCAACTAAAAGGAATCAACTGCATTAGTGTCAAATGCATTTAAGTCAACTGCCATGGAAAAACTTGAATGGAATCAACTGCATTTAAGTCAACTGCAAAGAAGTCAACTGAATTTATGTCAACTGCAATGAAGTCAACTGCATTTAAGTCAACTGCAAAAGATGCAAATGCACAGGAGTAAACTGCATTAGTGTCAACTACATTTAAGTCAACTGCAATGGAAGAACTTCAATGGAATCAACTGCATTAAAATAAACTGCACAGGAATAAAATGTATTAATGTCAACTGAATTTAATTTAACTGCAAAGGAGGCAACTGCACAGGAGCGAACTGCATTAATGTCAGTTGCATTTAAGTCAACTGCATTTAATACAAATGCAAAGGAGGCAAATGGAATAGAGTCAACTGCATTTAAGTAAATGCAAAGGAGGCAACTGCAATGGAGTCAACTGCATTTAAATCAAATGCAGAGGAAGCCTTTTTTTTTTACCTTTTGAAAAATACTTTATTTTTACTTTTTATAAAAGTATGATTACATCATATGTTAGTTATAGTAATTCTTTAAGTAATAAAATTATTAGTTTTGTATAATTTGACAAAATATTATTTAAAAAGACTAAAAAGTCCCTGGATTGTTGAGCATCGAATGTTGATGTTGATGTTGACTAAATTTAAAATTGAGAATATTTTTTTTTAAATCGAATAATAATTAAAATTAAGTTGAATTGAAAAGTTGAGCATTTGATCATAACATTGAGATCATAATAATTAGAAATCAAATAATAATAGTAGTAATAAAAATCAAAAATAATTATGAATAATCAGTAATAAATCACAAGAATTGAGTAAATGTTTACAATAATTACTCTCAACTCATTCAATCCATTATAAATAATTTGTGTGTAACTCAACATTAATCTAATTTTTCTTTCAATAAAATTCATTTTAACAAAACTAAATATAAACTAAATTCACTAATGAAAGGTAAGTATTAAAATAAAATACTCGCTAACGTATACGAGTAACAAATTAAAATAAATAAAATATTATATGAACTTTTCCTTAAGTACTAAAAACAGTTCTTTGATCCGCCGGTCGCGAAAATTCAATTTTCTCTGACATCATTATATTAATAGCCTATTCTTTAATAAAATAATTTTCTGATTAAAAACATTCATTTCATTTCACAATAACCAATAAATCAAAACTCAAACTTAAAAATAATAATTAATTTCAGACAATTCCAAGTCTCAAACCCATAAAACTCATAACACATAATTCAGACTTAAGTTTCGTTCTTTCGGTATAATTTCCTTTTCACAGTAATTTCACTGAGTCAATTAACTACACTTAATATTTCACAACAGTCGATGATATTATTAATGTTGATGTTGGTGTTGGTGGGATATAATTTCGCAATTCAATTTCTTCTCTTCTAAAATGAGGATCATATTCTCTAATTATTTCAATGCAAAATTCTATAAACTTTTCCGCCAATTCCTTATTCTGAAAACTAACTGTCAAGTCGTAGAAATAAAGATTTTTTGTCTCAAATAACCTTGCCAGTCTTTGTCTCTTATCGATGTATTTGGGACAGTCCAGTAATAGATGTTTAATAGTCTGAGGGGATATGTTATCACAATCACATTCAGCGCCTATTCTTCGTTTAAATCTATCGAGGTGATATCTGATATTTGAGTGGCCAGTGAGTATTTGTGTCATCTCATACGTCGTTTTCCTGTTCTTTCTCGAATCTCTTATTGATTTCAGGGTTGGAAAAAATAGTCTAGTTACTGCTCCTGCAGATTCCCAAATATCCGATGGATTAGAATAATTCCCTTCCCATATATTTTCAATAAATTTCTTATGTTTTATCTTAAATCTACCAAGAGAGAATTTTTTGTATTCTATTACTTCGTTAAGTGAGGCTTCTTTCGCTGACAAGTCCGCAATTTCATTTCCTCTGATACCACTATGTGATTTAATTAGAAAAAGATCACAGACACAATTCCTATTCTTCATGTCCCTCAAGAGCTTTTGAATATCAAAGATCAAGGGGGTGGTACTTCCCCATTCTCCCATTGCCTGTAGAACTGATTTCGAATCAATAAAAATACCAATTTTAATATAGTTTGAATCCAACACATATTTTAATGCCATCTTAACTGCCAGAAGCTCTGCTTGAAATATCGATGAATTATCGCTAAGTTTCTTCAGTTCTCTATATTCTATTCTCTCTTCCTTTTCCTTTTGAAAAATACTTTATTTAACTTTTTTATAAAAGTATGATTACATCATATGTTAATTATAGTAATTCTTTAAGTAATAAAAATTATTAGTTTTGTTTAATTTGACTAAATATTATTTAAAAAGACTAATAAGTCACTGGATTGTTGAGTATCAGATGTTGTTGTTGATGTTGATGTTTGACTAAATTTAAAATTGAGAATATTTTTTAAACGAATAATAATTAAAATTGAGTTGAATTGAAAAGTTGAGCAAAAGATCTTAACAATGAGATCATAATAATTAGGAATCAAATAGTAATAGTAATAATAAAAATCAAAAATAATTATAAAAAATCAGTAATAAATCACAAGAATTGAATAATAAAAATAGTAATAATAATAATAAATGAGTAAAGACTTATTTCTTTATAATAATAGTAATAGAATTTATAGAAATGAGTAGAAATAGTCTTTAGCGAAGAGTTGAGTCGAGATCTACGGTTTCTTTTTCCTTCCCGCACTGCTGTTGCTGTTGCTGGGATTCTTTTCTTTTTCTTTTTCTTTCGACGGAGGAGTGATCTTAGATCCGGTGATGACGATTCCTTTTTGTCCCGAGTCCGGAGTTTTTGCTTTCTTTTCATTCTTTTCATCTGATTTCGGAGTCTTTTTCTTTTCATTTGATTTAGGAGTGACCTTAGGAGTCGTTTTCTTTTCATTACTCTTCGGTGTGATTTCCTTTTTGTTTTTATCTCCCTTTCCTTCAGGAGTGTCTAGAGCAGTTTCAACCTTATCCCCCGATTCATTAGCTCTTCGTTGCATTTCCATTTGATATTTAGACAATAAGGCCACCGAATAATTAGATTTCTTGGCATTGATTAAAAGTTCGCCAATAATATCTGTCACCAATTCTGCTGACATTTCCTTCATATTAGTGATGTTGTCCACTACCGAATCAATGAATTTATTTTCAATTTCTTTTATTTTCTTTTTGTCCTTAAGGCCAACTGTTGCTTTTGATGGTAACACCATTACTCCATTTCCGGTAAATCTGATGCCATTATCCACTAATTCTTCTTCTTCTCCTTCCCCTTCTTGTTGTTCAAGTTCGTCTATTTCTTCGTCATCAAAGGCTTCATTTATCTCTTCATTTTCCATTTCATTGACCTCTTCATCGTCTCCTTTTTCTGTTTCAGGCGGAACCAAAACATCCCTAACCTGTTGTCGAGTCATTATTTTAGTCGGTTTAGGAGTTTCCAATATTTCAAGATTTTTCTCATAAACTTTGTTAGCGCTCTCCAAAAGATCTATCGCCGATTCGTGTTTCTTTTTCAGCTCCTCACTCGGTGAGATAATTTCCGACTCTTCTGAGACTGTCGCTGAGGTAACAGTGCTTGGCTTTCCACTTTTTGGCACATAGGTAAACTTTTTTACTTTTAGTTTGAAAGCCTGCGGAGTTGTAGTTGCAGTTGCAGCTGCAGGTGGTGGAGTATTCTTTTTTGCACTCAATTTCTTTTGTTTAGCCATTTGATTCTTTTTGTGCACTTCTTCAATAGGCATCCCTGCGGCCACAGCAGCCGTTACATGAACTACTCCTCCCAAATACTTTTTCACCGCTTCTCTTTCCCATTTTACCAGTTGTTCCTCTGGATAAGTGTCCAAAATCTTTTTGTAGTCCTTATCATTTTGAGCTGCCATTAGTTTCCTGAGATTTATTGCTGATCCATCGATTGTGGTCTCCATTGCCTTAGCTTTCGCCATATAATAACATCTCCTAAAGGCCGCTATCTCTTCCTCGGTCATTGTCATTTCCATATACATTCCGAGCATTCCTGACTCGTAATACTTTGCGTGAAAGTCTTTCCAGTGGTTTCCCATAGTCGAAGAGCGAGGTCTTTCCAAGAATTTGCAGTCTCCAAAAGGAGCCAAAATAAAAGAGCATTTGTGGACATAAGTCAGGACTGCTTCTGAACTTCTATTCTTAACAAGAAATTCCAAATGTTTCTGGAAAGGGACCACTTTTGAGTCCACATTCACTTCAAAGCTCGGCATTTCACAGTCTTGTCCATCAGTTTTGACTTTCTTTGCCTTTGAGTCTCCATTTTCTCCCGAAGCCATCCTTTTCTTAGCCTTTGAGTGACCCGAAGCCTCACTTTTCTTTACCTTTTCTTCCAATTGTTTGATGGCATTTGTGTTGTTCTCCAACATTCTGAGGACTTTGTCCTCAAAAGTCTCATTTCTGTCATTTCTGCCATTACTTTGATTACTGTCATTACTGTCATCACTATTTTCTGAGTTCTCGACATAAGAGTTGTCGGACTCTTCGGTAGTCATCTCTTCGTCTTTTGATTTCCTTCTGGAACTCATTTCTAATAATAATTATTTCAGTTTTTAACTGAAAAACTTCTAAATTATTACAAATAATAGTTTTAATAAAATCCAATTTAAGACAATGGCTTCACTGAAACAACACTTGTGAACTCTAAATCACTTCTGAATCACTTCTGAAGAGCACTCAATACATACACTTTTCGTGTCGTTTAATAAACGTTTCTCACTGTTACGTCATATTCTGCTGCACTGATTGGGCGCCAAAACGCATCCGGAAACACAAATAACGTTTCTCACAAATACAGTCAAATCTCAATACACTGTATTTGACTCTTGATTAAAATTTTCAGTTAATAAAATCTGTTAATTATTTCCATTATGTTTTCATTTATCTCCAAAATATTTATCAAAATTCTTTGAATGTTTCCAATAATTACTCTCAACTCATTCAATCCATTATAAATAATTTGTGTGTACCTCAACATTAGTCTAATATTTCTTTCAATAAAATTCATTTTAACAAAACTAAATAGAAACTAATTTCACTAATGAAAGGTAAGTATTAAAATAAAAATACTCGCTAACGTATACGAGCAACAAATTAAAATAAATAAAATATTATATTAACTTTTCTTTAAATACAGAAACAGTTCTTTGATCCGCCGGTCGCGAAAATTCAATTTTCTCTAACATCCTGTTCTTCAGTAATAAATAAAATATATTACAGTTTCTCTCTAATCCTTTCTCCCATTATATTAATAGCCTATTCTTTAGTAAAATAATTTCTGCTTAAAAACATTCATTTCATTTCACAATAACCAATAAATCAAAACTCAAACTCTTAAAATAAAAATTAATTTCAGACAATTCCAATTTTCAAACCCATAAATCTCATAACACATAATTCCGACTTAAGTTTTGGTTCTTTCGGCATAAATTCTTTTTCACAATAATTACACTGAGTCAATTAACTACACTTAATATTACACAACAGTCGATGATATTATTAATGTTGATGTTGGTGTTGGTGGGATATAATTTCGTAATTCAATTTCTTCTCTTCTGAAATGGGGATCATATTCTCTAATTATTTCGGTGCAAAATTCTATAAACTTTTCCGCCAATTCCTTATTCTGGAAGCTAACTGTCAAGTCGTAGAAATTAAGATTTTTTGTCTCAAATAGCCTTGCCAATCTCTGTCTCTTATCGATGTATTTGGGACAGTCCAATAATAGATGTTTAATAGTCTGAGGGGATATGTTATCACAATCACATTCAGCGCCTATTCTTCGTTTAAATCTATCGA
>JAQFZM010003077.1:0-11844 GCA_034695785.1 Galumna obvia | reverse complement strand
TTAATTAGCCCCCAAATTCCTAGGAATTAATATAAACCCCAAAAAATATTTAATTAAATATTCTGCATCTCCTTGATAATAACAGTAATATAAGGAGAATATTCGCCACAATTTCGATAACCATGCACATGTAATAATAAACATCTTGATTGAAGGAGTTGATATAGTGTACCTTGCCCAAAACTCAAAACCTGCAACAACGCCAATACCGATGAAATTACCATGACAACCGTAAGTATAAAAATAAATACATACAAGAAATGAATAATCTCCAAAACGCCACTGGTCAAAATATTGTTTTATATAAAATTTTAAACGATCATGGTAATATTCTTGATAATATTCAATCCTGTAGAATGGGTAGGTGGGTCTGTACTGTAGGTGGGTAAGTCTGTTGAGCGGGTTTTTTAGCCTGTAGTTTAGGTAGAGGGAAAAAATTTTATTCGTTGCATCCCACGCGAAGGAAGGGTGGACGGGTAGGTGGAGGGGTGAGTGGATGGATGCATAATGATAGTGTATGTGAATGTAGTGAAAAAAATTTATTCGCTGCATCTTACTATTTGAATGTAGTTAAAAAATTTTATTCGCTGCAACCCGCGGCGGGGGTGGGTGGGTGCAAAACGATCATATATACTACACTTTACTCCGTAAATGTAGTGAAAAAAATTAAAACTTTAGTTTAAAGGTCAATTCAAAAAACAGTCGATTAAGATTTCTATTGCAAATAGTTTATCAAATACAAGCTATATTTTCAGTATTAATAAAATACCAAGGCAACACTTTCTTTGTAATTTGTTTAGCCTGGTAAACTCATTGACTAAATTTATCCTTCATTAATATAAATAAATAAATACACAAATTCTAGATTTTTATTACTTAAAAAGGAAGTCTATTCTACACTCAATTAACCATAAATTGGTTTATCTTTTAATGTTTGCAAAAATAATTTTTAGTGAAACTCTTATCTATCAAAAAATAAATGTAAACAAAACCTTCAAAACATATTCCAATCGAAATAAATATATTTTGAAAATTAAGTTTAATTAAAAACTCAAATAATGGGTTCATCAAAGATCAAGGTATTTATTATACCATGATAATATTGACAAAACTTTAATTTTCAATTATTCTAGGATTGTTTTAAAGGTAACCTTACTTCTATAATAATTATATTAGGGGTAATACTGGGATTGATATTCGGTTTTATACTGAAGTCAATATTCACTGTAAGTCCACTGGCGTTGACATACATCGGACTCCCGGGAAAAGTAGTGATCAGAGCTTTTATGCTCGTAATCGTGCCATTCATTATCACATCTCTGTCCACAAGTATATTGTTTACAATAAATGTTATAATAGTTTATATGAGTTATATCTCAGGCATAACAGCGACTAAAAGAGGAGAAAACAAACGACTTATAGTTCTGTCGTTTTTGTTAATCGCATTCTTTTTGTTATTCGTTTCATTCTTTGGCACACTTTTAGTGGTATTCCTCAAACCAGGAGTTATGGAACGAACAGCACCTAATACTGTACACAATTCTGTGCCCGAAAAGGATATCAAACAAATGATCGCGAGTCAGGACGAGGCTATTTATGATGGGTTTATGTAAGGGTTTGAATAATTATTAAATATATCTTGGTAAATATTTTATTAATTATCTAGGAATTTATTCCCTGACAATTTAGTTGGAGCCACTCTTATGACACACTACACAGCACTGGTACCAATCAATAAGCAAAACCTGAGCCAAGGCTATAAAAAAGTGGCCGAAAAGTATTACAAACCAAATATGTTGGGTTTGTGTGCCTTCTCTTTGATCTTAGGCTTCACTTTAATGCAATTGGAAGAGAGAGCGCACACCATAAAAGTTATTCTCAATGAAACAAACCTTATAGTAATGCAAATGCTCATCAATTTACTCAAGTAAATAATAATAATCTTGCTTACTTTTATTCATTCATAAAAATTGAATGATTTACCTTGCACAGAATAATGCCTATAGGAATGTTCAGTTGGATGTGTGTGGAAGCCATCAAAATGAAATCACCAGAGAAAGTCTTAATACAATTAGCATGGTTTGGTGGCACAGCTCTCTTACATTTCACTTTACTCTGGTTCATATTATACCCTGGTGTTTATTTCTTAATACTTCGTAAAAATCCATACAAAATGTATTACAACATAATACCGGCTTTGCTAGTTGCTTTTGGTTCATCATCTAGGTGATTTACTCATTATTATGTAACTTAAAGAATAGCCTTGGTTATTTCCAGTGCCATAACACTTCCCGTAACAATGAAATGTATGGAAGAAGAGAACAACCTAGCTGTTCCAATATCACGTTTCTTCTTGCCCCTGGGTAGGACCATGCACATGCCCGGTGCTGCCTCATATTACCCGATGGCAACTATATTCGTGGCACAAATGCATGGTATGGATGTTACAGCTTCAATGGTTATTTTATTATGGTAAATTAAATATTAAAAATATAAATTGACCAAGATATTCTTTATAGCATATACTCAGTAATCCAAGCGATGGCATTCCCCGGCACACCATCAAGCGGTGGTAGTAATTTGGCATTTTTTATATCGACCTGTGCTCTCATCGGTATTGAGAATCCGTTCGATATTTGGGCATATATTGCGACTATTGACTGGTTTTTGTAAGTTTAGTAAAAAGTATCATGCTTATATTCATATTTACTTATATTTTAGTGATAGACTCAGAACAGTGACGAATGTCGGCAGTGATTGTATTATAGTCTCGATTATTGAAAAGTTTTGTCACATCGAAGAGGAATCTAATGATGGCATTGAAATAAAAGAGAGTTCGAGATTATAGAGAAATTATTTGTTTTGAGCTAGATAAAACTACAAAGCTACATATTTGGTGAAATCTCAATCTTACTTGATAAAATGTTTTAATTATCATTTAAATTTAACTTTTATAAAAGAGTAACTTGCTAAATTATATGGAATTTATAAAAATAAGTACTTGTAAAATATAACCATTTAAATGCTTTAAGTTATTTAATCAATAAATATCACAAATAGTATCAAGTATCAATCATTTTCTAATCTTATGTACAATAAAGGCTTAATTTAAGAGAAATATTTATTAATATTAAGAAGTGATAAATGTTTTAATCCAACAAAAACTGTCAAAACATATCAGTTCTCACTATTATTTCAATCAAATATTCTATTATTGAAATTATTTCAGTATTCAATTGTAATTTTAATCAGTTTTCTATAATTTGTTATCAAACAATTCGTGTGAAATCAAATTCATTGTTTTCACACAAACATAAGACGCGATACAATCTTATATTCTGTCAAAATTTATACCCCATTGAAGAGGATTATTGTCACTCATTTATACCATAAAAGAGTATTTAATCGCTAATTTTCAATATATTTAACTCAAATAAATTTATTTTTTCATAACTGTTTTATATAACTCATTAATTATACAATAATTATATGTTTAGAATATTTCAGTTAAAAGTGATATAATTTGTGACTAAAATTTTTTGTTTATTGACTTCTATTAAATTTGGTCCCAAAATGAGAGGTAAAGTAGTTTTCATTGATTTAATACAATTGAAATAATTTATTTATAGGATTTATATTCTTGGTCATTTTCTTGAGTATTGTTGTAAATACTTTACAATATTCAGAAGAAAATAATGCTAAAGAAAGTCAGAGCTGTCCCGACACAACTGATATGAATTACTGTGTATGTGATCCGAATAAAATGTCGATAGTCTGCGATAAAACCAAAGAAGTGCCCAATTTTGAAGAGTTGGAAGAATATCACTTCACATCGATAACCATCAAAAACAGTGAAATAACATCCCTTCCAATATCTAATGCCTTCACCGATAAGTTAGTTTTGATCGATAATCAACATTTAGAAAATTATGACTCTTTACTCACTTTTAAGCCAAAGAGTTTGCATTTAATTAATAATCGAAAATTCAATTTAGAAAAATTGAATAAATTTATTGCAGGAAGTATTTCAAATGAGCTTGTTGAATTACATGTTGAAGAACATAAATGTGATTTTATGAACTGTAAATTAAATGTTTCGTTTGAAAACTTTCCTAATTTAAGAATCATATCATTGCGAAACAATGGAATCCAAGCCCTGAGTCCTAATATTTTCTCTGAACTTCAAAATTTAATTTCATTGGATTTGAGTTATAATAAAATAGAGAAATTGGAGCAAGATAGTTTACGTATTTATGACTATAAAAACTATAGATATTCAGAGCATATATCTATTGATTTAAGTCATAACCGAATTAAAAATTTAGATAATTCTGGAATTGAAGATCAAAGACATAACAACTTTAACATTACAATTAACCTTGCTGATAATCATATTGAAGAACTAAAACACGACCCCTTCTATTATATTTGTCAGAGAAATATTATTGTTTTGCTAGGTGGGAATCAATTAAATTGTTGGTATGACCAAACTCATTGGGTTTTAAGCCAACATTCTTGCAAACCTTATCTAAAGAATGCTTTTTGTGGAACTTATGTTAAAAATGTATTTGAAATGAAAGAACAAGACCTTCCCAAAAGAAATATAGATACAACTCAAAGTTACCCCTATACCTCTCAATATACTACAAATTACCCTTATACTACATATTATCCCTATTCTACTAATAATCCCTATACTACACGTTACCCTTACTCAACATATAATCCCTATACAACACACTACCCTTATTCTACTAATAACCCTTATACTACACGCTATCCCTATTCTACTTATAACCCTTATACTACACGTTACCCATATTCTACTAATAACCCTTATACTACACGTTACCCCTATTCTACTAATAACCCTTATACTACACGTTACCCCTACTCAACATATAATCCCTATACAACACGTTATCCCTACTCAACATATAATCCCTATACAACACGTTATCCCTATTCTACTAATAACCCTTATACTACACGCTATCCCTATTCTACTAATAATCCTTATACTACACATTATCCCTACTCAACATATAATCCCTATACAACACGTTATCCCTATTCTACTAATAACCCTTATACTACACGTTACCCCTATTCTACTAATAACCCTTATACTACACACTATCCCTATTCTACTAATAACCCTTATACTACACGTTACCCCTATTCTACTAATAACCCTTATACTACACACAATCCCTATTCTACTAATAACCCTTATACTACAAGTAACCCTAAGCCCTAGACCTTACATATGTAAGAATACAGAAAAAGTCAAAACAACTCGTAAACTAAATAAATATTCTAATATTTTGATTTAATTTTGTTATTAAATTTTATAAAATTAGTAATTAAATTAAAAAAATAATTTACAAAAAATACAAAGATAAAATTTTCTTCTGAAGTACAATTGTTAATACAATATATTGAATTTAATGTAATATTAATTTTAATAAAATAATATTTCAATAATGATATCGAATAAACAAATTTTAAAACAAATTGAGTTAAAAATAGTAAAATATAATTTATTCATATAATTTAGACTTTTAATAATAATTATTTAAATAAAAAATATAAATCATAAACAATATAATTGTTTCTAAAATCAAAACATTTTATTCAATATTAAAGACTTTACATAAGAGTAAAAGAAATGAGAATAACTTTATATTTAACTAATACAGTCAAAACTCCAAAGAGCGAAAAGCTCGGGACCACTATATTACTTTACTCATTGAAGGGTTTCACCACCGTGCTCATTTATATGATGAAGTTTAGGGTGAAAGCTTTAGAAAATGTGCTTGCTAATAAATATGTTTAGATATTAACAACTTTCCTAAGCAAATTTTATATATGAAAAACAACCCTGATTAGTTTTTAGACAAATATTTATATATGACTCAAAAAATTGTTTCAATGATTAACGTTTTAAAAAATTATACATAAAAGCAAACTCTAATACAAATTTTATTATTTCATGATTCATAATTTATTGTGAAATTTAACACGTTCCAATTCAAAAATTTAAACTTTAATCTTCATCATATAAATGAGCACGGTGGTTTTCACTTATCATAATTATTTAAAATATTATTAAAAGATTATGTTTATTAGCTTCAATTATTTCAAACTATAGTCTATTATATGCCGATAGAAATCTTGTATTTCAATATACAATACAAGATGTGAAATGGTTTTGTTGTAGACTTGAATCAATGTCTTTGATTAATTTTTTTTCCTCATAATTATTATAAATATATTAGGAAAATTAATATTTTATATGCTAGCTAATTAATAAACTTTATGAATAATGTATAAAAATATTCAATATTTTTTTCAATAACAAACTCAAAGCAATGTTATAAATAATTCTAACTGTATATCGAAACTAATATTACTTTATATTTAACTAAAAATGTTATGAAATTATAGTATAAAATGAATAATATTTCAAATATTCGACCATCTATTAAAATACCTAGATAATTGACTCAAATATCATTTCATAGATTTTACAAACAATTAGTATAATTAAATATTTTATCCCATATACCTGAAAGAACATGATCATTTCAAGTAAAGTCAATTTCAAAATTTGGAAGGGTGACACACTTAAGTAAAAAAATAAAATTTTCCTTGGTCAAGTAATTCATGTGTTATTAATGAAAAATTAATTTAATTTGCTAGATTAGTAACAAGTAAAAACACAATTTATCAAGGTAATCTTATTAATTAATTTTCAAATAATACTGCAATAAATGGGAAATAATCTAATTGTGAAGACTCTGTGGTTCAGGAGTTTTATCTCTGGAATATATGAGACAATCCAACCATTTTGAGGGTATAAACATTGGTAACAGACAAAGAATTTTACTTCGAAGTCCTTCGATGGGACGGTATGTGATCTCTGGGTCTTCACTCTGGACGGCATCAATCATATCATTGACCACAATATCGATATCAGAACCGGAAACGAAATTCTTATGAAAGTTTCCAATCATTTCTTTCTTTACTTCAAAGTATTTGTTTCCATAAGACTTGCGCACAGACTCTTCCGACTGATTCCATGTCTGTTCAATGATTTGTTGGAGAACAGAGTTTCCAGTCATCGGTGTTATGAAGAGTCCGGGCTCTATAGTACACACTTTTATACCAAACTTATTCATTTCCCGCCTCAAAGTGTCGGAGAAAGCAATCATTGCGTGTTTAGACATACAATAAACGCCCCCATCTTCGAAACTAAACCTTCCGGCCAAACTTACCATGTTCACTATACGACCTTAAAATAATATTATGGTTAAAATAAAGCCTCGATAACACTTTTCATAAGTTTATGTTAAATACCTTTTGATAGTTTAATGAGAGGTAAAAATACCCTGGTAACTCTAACTATTCCAAACACATTGACATTAAACACATTTCTGTAAGTGTCGAGAGTACCCCACTCTAAAGGAGCGCAGGAAAACACTCCCGCGTTGTTAATAAGTGCCCACAATTGATCTCCATTTGCCTCTAAGTCTTTATTAATATAACGGTATATATGTCTAACATTTTCATCATTAGTCACATCCATTTCCAAGACATGCATTTTGTCCTCAAACACAGCACTTCTCACCAATTGTTTAGAGCCCTCATTGGCTGCCGAAAGGACTGTCGCATAGACTCGGAATCCGTTTTGATTGAGTTTATACGCCAAACGATTACCAAAACCAGAATCACATCCTTTTAAACAAATTATACATTAATTTTAAAAATAGTTAAAACTTTAGTTTTAAAGTCAATTCAAAAAAACAGTCGATAAAACATTCATTCATTGATATTAAAAATATTTAAATAATTAAAATAAAAATTATTTAAAACAGAAAATATTTTCATAAATATAATAAAAAGTCACTCAGAATAACAAAATTGACATTTATTTGACCCAATGGTCAACATTTATGAGACCATACTTTCAAAGGAAGCGCTTATTCTATATAAATATTAGTATTAATAATACCAGTTATGAGAACTGCTTTTCCTCTCGAACTTAATATTTCTTTATTTTTAAATTTCTTCATAAAAATTGTGACCAAAAATGAGACCAAAACTAAAACCAATGCTTTGCCCGAAATCGTAAAAAATGTCTCAATTGAAGAGTTAAGAAAAGTTATTAAACACATTATTAATAAAATCACAAAAAATTGTATTTTTGGTGAAGTAATAAGTTTTGAACGCATTTTTAATTCTCTTAAAAAACTATTTTAAAAACTTTAAGTGAAAACAAAAACCAATAAAATATTAATAGAGAAGTGTTTTTAAACTTGTTTTAAGTCCTCCGCAATCATTGAATTCAACCGCAATTGAAGATTAGAGTTCAACCTTTTAATCAATAATTCATTTTTTGAGCTCAAAATTAATATCAAGGAATAGATTTGTTGATAAAATACTATTTACATTTCCTTTAAGCATTTAAACTAGTATATTTTAGAATTTTTTTAGAATATCAAGTTACAAGTTCCTTGATATATTTATAAATATTTAAGTAAGGAAAATATTACAAAAATATAAAAAATATCAAGTAGATCTTGGTAATTCAAATGATTTAATCTTATGATAAATAAATATGTGTTAAGTGGGTATAAAACCTCCAACAAAGTCATAATGAGATAATAATAATAAAGTGATCAAGGTTAAATCATAACTCCAGTCAAACTACCTAATCTATTTTACATTATTATTATTATTATTATTTCAATGATAAATCTTCTAATCAGTTATTTTTAGTAACAAAAGAGAAAATCAATGATTATATCTATGTATTTATGAAAATATAAGTTAGAATATTATTTTAATGTTTAATTCATATTTAATTTAATAGTGAAAAGTTTCCATAGAAAATGTTATTTATGTTATATAATATTTATTTTATATAAAATATAACTCATCTGTTATAAAGGGACAGATGCGAGGAAAATCTGTTCATAACACACGGATGTTTACAAGATGCAAAAATATTTATTTATTTATTTTATTAATAGTTATCAAAATAAGTTACAATTACTAAAAGTAAATCATCAGTAATTTTAGTCTGTTTTGGGTCTATTTAACTAACATTTGATTGATTTCTCATTGATTTAATAACAAACCAATGGTGACTCTCTGAGTAGTAAAATTCTCCCAGCTATGATAAATTCACAATGTATTTATTCTTTATTATCTTGGAAAATTAATGAGCACTGAATATTATTAATTTATAAAACTAAAAATCTAATATCATTATTGATAAATAAAACTCTTGTAATTTAAGCTGAAAAAGGCGTTAACTAATGTACAAAATGTTTTGAAATTAATTTATACTTCTGAGAAATATTAGAAATTTACTAATTTCTAATTAGTAATTACCTTGCTGAAAATTCTTTAAAATCAACATTTACTCTGAAAACGTTATTTATATGAAGTGTTTGTATGAAATGAATTAAAGTTTGAGCGCAAACGCAGTGAAAGTGTTTTTGTTTTGTAAACAAAATTAAATGAAAATAATTTAATAATAAAACAAAAGTTATTAAATAATTGTTTCAATTGATTACATGTTTTAGTGATTACGAGAAATAACTTTTCATTGAATTAATGGTGAGTTTTGTCTAATTGTCAGACATTTGTTTCAATGAGTTTTAGTAAAAATCAGGTCATTCATAGGTCACACCTTATTTGGCAGTTGTTATGTGAGATAACCTCTGGTATTGTATGAACAAAAAAAGCTCAACAAAAAATGGGAGGACCTAAAAAAGTCACTAAACTATAAGCCAATCACAGACTTGAATTCAAACACAAACATTATGGACTGCTATACACAAAACCAAAACAGACTTTTTTAAGTCCTCCCATTTTTTGTTGAGCTTTTTTTGTTCATACAATAATTTTTCTCTGATATTATTTTTGAAATCAGTTTAAAATATTTTATACAAAGTTATGAAAGTTTTTTCAATATATAGGTGCTATTATTTCATTACTTCATACGATCGGACATTAAAAAGCATTGATTTTATTAGTTTTGATTTATTTTAAAAACTGTGAATTTTAAATGAAATATAAAACTAATAAATAAATTATCATCAGGAATATTACTTAATAGGAAGTCGATGCAACTGATCCTTTGATATTGAAAAATAACAAAGATCCTGATATTCAGCTTGATAAATAGAACAAATATATACAAAAAATTTGTGCGAATGGCCACTCCTTCACCCTAATATCGGGTCTCAAAACTTGCTATAAATTCAAGTTTTAATGAATGAAATATTAATGAGTAGAGCAAAATTGTGAAAATGAGTAACATGAATAAAATGAACTTAAGTCACCCATAGAGAACATATGGGTGACTTAGATCTAGAAAGATTGAACTCATGATTTTGAACAGGCTATTTCATTCATTAAAACTTGAATTTATTTGAGTTTTGAGACCCGATATCCGGGTGAAGGAGTGTTCATTCGCACAAATGTTTTGTATATTTTTGTTCTTTACATCAAGCTGAATATCATGATATATGTTATTTTTCAATATCAGAGGATCAATGGCATCGACTTACTATTTAGAAATAATAATAGTTATTGTGTTTAACAACTACCAACTCTATATGAATTAGAAAAATTACACTTTTGTGAATTTATATTGTGTTTCAAATACTTTTAAATTGAAAGTTTTATTTAATGGTAAATTTCATATTTAGAAATCATAGTTCATGAAAAAAATCTTTAATCTTTCAATTTTAAAGCTTTAAATATCAAATTTAAATTAACTATTATTAACAAGATCATGGCCATTGGCACCTAAAATTTCAGATAAAAATTCTACACTATATGAGCTTTCAAATGATATCAAATTCAATCTGATTTGAGTATCTAGGTACCCAGAACTTCATTCCGAAATATATTTTAGATTCGGAATTTTTAAGGTGCGCGCTTGAAAATGTGAAAAATAATTGCAAGTCATTCAGAAGGATCTATTTATTATAGAGTTTAATCATGATACAACATATAGGGAAAGGTAAAATATTAGTTATATTTTGATTATTAAAGGGAAAGTTTTTTAATGAATTTTGTAGTAGTATTTGAGAAAGCAAAAACAGCATCCAACATCGCTAAATTATCTAAGATATATAATTAAATGTCATAAGACTTTAAATGTTAATTGTTGTAGTAATGGTTAAAGATAAGGGGTTGAAACTAGAGGTCGTACTTTTCTAATATTTCTAAACCTTACTCTTCCCGAAACCTTGGAGTATTACTAAATTAAAACCCTTTCCCGACCCTTAGATATTTTTTCAAACCCTTACAATTGAAATATATGCCCTTTGAACATTTAATAATAACATTATTTTCTTATAAGTTTTTATTGTAACTTAAATCAATAAAATTTTAAATTTTAGTGAATAAACAATAATTTGTTAACATATTGAGCTAAATCAATAGATATGATCTCATTTCAATTCAACAAAATTTCATACAAAATTAAGGGTATTAAAGCAGGGATGGCAAACGGGGGGTATTCCGGAATACCCCCATTGGAGCCAAAAATTGGAAAAATACCCCCTCCCCTTAGATGAGAGTTAGAGGAACCCCCCTAGAGAAAGAGAGGAAAAAAGAGGAAAAAATTCGCAAAATTAGGCAAAAAAAAGAAAAGAATTAAGAAAAAAATTAAATATGGCAGAAATTTGAAGAAAGTTAAAGGAAAACTTCAATAAATGCATAAAATCGACAAAAATCATGCTTTTAAGCTCAAATTTTGGTTCTCAAAAATTTTGAAAATTTTACAAAATTGCCTTTTTTGCCACAAATACTTAGTTT
>JAQFZM010003076.1:0-11847 GCA_034695785.1 Galumna obvia | reverse complement strand
TATAAGCAAAAATACTTTATTTTAAAGTTAATCAAAACTAAAGATATTTATAACAAATGTTGAGCACAAAATATAATTAGATTTTAGAGAAATTTACATAACGAAAGTCAGACCAGAATTAAACATAAGCATTGATTTAAGCAGAAAAAGAAACTATAGATTGACTCATAAATAAAGTTAAATTTGAGCCACAGTTAGGAAAATGTCATAAACTGTGAGTTGAGTTGAATAAATATAAGATGAGTAGAGTTTATTTGAGTAAAGTTTTGTTAAGTTGACATTAGATAAGCTGGCTGTCTAAAAATAATAATATAAGCTTCTATTCAAAGGTATTAGATATTACCGATTATAATATTTTAAATATAGCGGGTTTATGGCGGGTTGGGTCTAAATATTTGAAAACGGGTTGGGTGAGGGATTAAAAATTAAATTATTCAGGACCCGCTCAACCCTCCAAAACCGCAAAACATTAATATTACCATTCAAAGCATGTTTAATTAATTTATATAAAGTATAGAAAAAAATTCATTTATAATTAAAAAAAACCGTGTACATATTTTCAAGTAATTAGTAGATAAATTCTAGAAAATATTTTCAAATACTATTCTGAATATACATTAATTAAAAATTACCTTAAATATATGTTTGTTGATTAAAATAATTGTAATAATAAATTATTAATGATGAGAATGCAGTTTATTAAGACTTGCAATCGGATAAATAGTACTTTTTTTAGTACTTTTTATTTCAAATCTCAAATACTATTACTAAGTTTATTTGAAAAAAGACCCCTTAGTAATCATATATATATTGAAAATTTCACCTCTTAAATACGTTATATCATGGTCAAAACTCTATTATAGAAAAAAGTGATGACCAAAGGCTATCAATAATGTCTAAAAAAAGTAAACAAATTATTCATTAATTAAATATAGTTTTTATACGAATAGAACTTTAATATTCTACATAATTTATAGATGAAATCATTACATTGTCATATTTTATAGCGCGCATTTTAAATAGTCCTATCCCTAATTAAGAATATGTAACTAAAACTTTTTAGTATGAACACTTATTAAATACATATAAAGTTTATAAACATATCCATAAAATATCTTGATTGAACAGGTAAATTAGTTTAATAAAATAATATGTGAAAAGATATAATTAGTAATGTATTCATTGATTATATTTCTAATTCTTTTTTTCAATTATATTTTATTTATTAAAATATTTGATTAAAATAATTGAAAATATAATAAAATTTTCTAAAGAACTGTAATTTATTTATTATTCTTAGTTTAAAATATACCGTTGAGTTTTTACTAATTTTTTGGACACGTTGGGCGCGACTTTTTTTTCGTGGCGGCCAGACAGTTGAGAAAAGTACAAATTTTTTATTTGATGGTATGTACAGTAATCACAAATAGTTACTAATAGTGCCAACAAACTTATTTTTTCAAAATTAGGAAAATTCAAATAAAGAAAATTATGAAATTAATTAATCATCGGATATTAAAATATGTGAATTGGAAATACAAACTCTATATAATCGATTTCTATTGTATATATTTCATCATTTATATATTTCAAAGTTATTTCTCATTTGACAATGAATTGAAAAAAACAATCATTGAGTCAAAGGGTAAATAAATCATCCAATAAGATTTTGTAGTCATTTATGAATATCATACATTATATGGATATCGATAGTAGAGGGAAAATTAAATTATGTTTAAAAATGACAATTAGATGTTAGTCTTTGGAACATAAATTCCTTTCTAGGCACTAAAATGTTGCATGTAATGGATAAAATTAACAAAAAATTAACAAAAACATCAATATAATAATTGTTCCATAGGTTTTTAATGATTATTAAAGAATTAAAATTAGATATTTTCTAGCACCTTGCTTATTGAATAAAATCAAAAGTAACAATTTGTTTATTGTATATAATTTAATGTTTTTTTTTTAAAATGTCTTTCTCACTGAAAACTTTTAACAATTAAAAGAAATAGGTTTTTCCTTCATTTTCGTAATCAGCATGCTTAAATTAGTAAGAATCGATGTATACCTTGTCGACATATTGCTAAATACTTCATATTTTACGCCTTCTACTGATTTTATTTTATTTATCAAGATGGGATCTGGAACTAATTGTTTCTTTAAATGTCTTTAATCTGAATAAATGGTTATACTTAAAAATTATAAACTTTTAAAACCCATTATATTTCACAATAGCAGTATTCGCAAACGATAAATGTCAAATGTATATTTGGCCATAGTAAATCTATATATTAATAATTTTTATATTATTTATACACCCAAATTTATTTAAGAAGACAGTAACTCAAGCGCCCTCTATCTCTAAAACCAGAGGAGTGTATTGTGGAATAGCTCATATTGGCCATACCTGATTTTTAATTAAATGTTTCCATAATTACAAAAATTAGTTAATAAATTTTTATTAAAAATTAACTAAAATATTTATTTTTTTTGCGTTTATTGTTTTGTTTAAAAAACTTATGTTTACAATTTATTTGCGAAATTTTTAATTTTTTAATATTTTCCGATAGTTTAGCTATGAAATGACAAAAAAATTCGAAAAATTTTCTGTTTTGCTGCAAAAGCATTTATAGTATTAAAAGTTTAAATGTTTTCTAACCTCAAGATTAATTTGAAAAAGTTGATAAAAATAACTATAGACCTATTCAACTCTATTAATATTGTATTAATTTAATATTTTTAATTATTTGTCCAGATTTTAGTTTCAGATTTTAAAATATTTAAGAAATCTTTTTTAATTAAATTTATAAAACCAATAAATACACACTTATATTGAACATTGTTAAGTAGCAAATAATTATAGTTAAACAGAGCAAAATATTTTCTAAAAGATACATTTTTATTGTTTCCATTATTTAAAAATTAAATATTTTTTTGATATAGATTTTTAGATTATATTAAATTTTATTAATTTAAATTTGGTTATCATCTTACAAATGATTATTACCAAGGATAGGGAAAGGGGGTATTCTCGAATACCCTCTAGGATTTTGAGACTTCTATTATATCCTTATAAATAAAAATTAGTTGGAAAACGAATCATTTTAACCATAGATGGCTAAAGGTGGCTGGTCCAGGGGGTTATACCTCCTTCTTGACCAAAAAATCTCAACAGACCTAGTGCTTATCCATAGACGTAATGTTAAAAGTTTCAATGTTCCAGTGGGGTTTTTTTTCAAAATTTTGCGTCTCAGGGATGGGGGGTATTTCAAAATACTTTATTTAGCCTTCTATGATTTTAACCAAAGATTTTCACGAAGGGGTATTGCCCAATACCGCCGTCATCGACGGCTTATCCCACCCCCAGCGCATCGGAGAAATGCGAATAGAAGAAAAATTGATAAAATTAAAAAAAATAATAGAATAAATGAATAAATACCTGAAAATTATGGGGAAAATAGCAGAAAAGAATAAATATTTATATAAAACTCAAACATACAGTATTTTAAGCTTATCTAAAAGCAGTAAAATCATATTTTTTTGTGTAATTCTTAATTTTTTTTCTAAAATATTATAGAATACTTTAAATATTAATGAATTGTATGCATAAATGTTAGAAAATACCCACATATATTTCTACGATTATTAATTTAAACTTTTAAGGCTATTTTGAAAATACCCCCCTAATACACCCTGACGCGACAAAATGGTCCAAAATTTCCATACTTCCTGACAAGTGGTCAGATGCAAACAATGTTTTTACATTACTTTATGTCTATTATATAAATTACAGTTCAATACAGTCGTATAACCATAAATTTTTTGAAATTTTATTAAAAATTAATTATTTCCTTTTAAAATAAAGTTTATCAATATCAATTTTATTTATAATTAAAATATTTTTAAAAGCATTTATATGAAAATTAGTTAAATTTTCATTTTTAGTTACCAAAGTTCAAAGTAAGGTCACAAAATTTTCTCAAATCCCGCGGGAGACCCTAAATTTCCATTCCCGTGTTGTCAACAGTAATTATTGGGAGTGAATTTTATTTCAAAGGTAGGGAGTGGGAGTTCGATCAGGTTTGACAGGATTCCCATAAGATATTTTAATCCTAAGCCAATATTTCAACTTTCAACAAAATTTATCCTAAATTTTTGACAGACATTTATATTTGTCTAACTTGACGGTTTCTTAATTTTATTATTATATTTTAAGAAAATAATAATTAAAAGGATAAATACTTTTATTGACTAAAATGTTTTTTGAAAATGCTCTTTAGTGATTTTTTTACCAAATTATTAATCAAGATTAATAAAAGTATAAAATGTGCATTTGCCTCTAAATTTTTTTATTTAACAAATAATCTTGATTAAGCTTATTTTTTAATTATAAATTGTTTAAATTGATCAATTCGAATATAATTATAAATTAATTAATTTAATTTTCAAAATGTATATTAAGCGATAAATTATTTAAAATATATTCTATTTTACAAAATATTTATTTTGGCTTACGTGCAATAAAAAATGAATTTTTTCATTATTGGTGTATTGAGGCTCTACTACCCTGTAGCCATCGCTGAATGTGATATAAAAAGGCTTAAAATTTAAGTTTAATGTATTTTTAGACAATTTAAGATCCCTAAAAAATACCCCCTAATACTTCTTTTAGCGGAGCCAAAATAGCATACATTAATACCACTCTGAGGTCGGCTCTTTATCCATCAATGATTTTAACTGATATTAATAAATAAATAAATTTTAAAATTATACGCATTTTTCAAATTTATTTGTTCTTATTGATAATTTGGATTTAAAACTGTAATTTATATCTAATATTATGTTAAATTTAATCCAATATTCATATTTTAAATTAAGACTTTAAAAAAGAATGGACGTTAATTTTATTCCTAGAATAATTAAATATTTTAGATAAAAATATTAGAAAAACAATGTGCAATACCATTCAAAAATTATCAAGATTTATTTTAAATAGGTTATTAGAAATGTTTTCATTATTTTATTTATTTATATTTAGGTTTAGAAGCTAATGAAACCAAGGAAAGTGTTTTTATCTAGAATCTATATAAAAGAGATTAAAAAATGCTTTCCATTTAATACATTAATAAGTTAGAACTTTAAAAATCTCATAAGCAAAAAATCTATTTGCTATGGTTTATACCCTACACAAACAGTTAACTTGCAAATTTAAAAGTAGAATCATCGAAAAATAAGTGATGATTACTTTTTATCTTGCTTTATGTAATGTAGAAACAAACTTATAATGAAATTTAATGAGAGAAATGATACAAAATAATAATAATAAAAACTGTTTCATTAATAATTTTCAAATATTAAATATTTATTAAAATTGATTGGATAAAATAGCTGTAAAATAACTTACTATACTAAATAAAATATACAATTATATTCTTTATTTATATATTGTTTCGTTTAAGGTAACTATTTAGTTATTTAAATCTGTATAATTTGTTTATTGAATTTTGATTTACAACTAAATTATTAAAGTAATAGTCTATTCATCTTCGAATTTTTAATGAATAATATAAACTAATTTTGGATATTACATTGTTATTTTGGTTTATGATAGCAAATGATTTAGGCTAGTCCAAAGTAATTCATTTTTGTTACAAGACTATTCCCAAAAATAACAATTAAATTTATAAATAATCACTAAAAATACTTTTAAACTTTAAACTATATATCTTCAACTGAAAAATTCTGGGACGTTGGTAGGGGTAGTTTCACAGCCGAAACTAATTATTTATAATACAAAAAAAGGGCTAATGACTCATATTTTAACCATAATGTCTATGGTAAATGTGAACTTTGACGTCTATATTTTTCTATCTAGCCCAAATAATTTGCTATCATAAACCAAAATAACAATGTAATAACCAAAAGTTAATTTATATTATTCATTAAAAATTAGAAATTGAATAAACTATTACTTTAATAATTTAGTTGTAAATCAATATTCAATAATCAAATTACTCAGATTTAAATAACTAAATTTATCTCGTCATTTATGATTTTTATGTTATTCATTAAAATTATTTAATTATTAAGAATAGTTTACTAAAAACAGTAAACTAAAAATAATTTTATAAAGGTATAAGAAATTTTAATATTTTATGAAAATCTATCCTATTTTTTGTTATAATTTTATTGAATCACTATATAATGAGTTTTAATTATTTGAATAAATTTTAAATAAAATTATTTGATATCAGATCTTTTAGAGTTAATTGTTTATGTTTTTATTTTCTTTATTTATAAAAAAATTCTTTTATTTAAAACATTGAAAACAAAGATATATAACAAAGTTCTAAAATTAAGCATAATAAAGTAAATTTATTTGTAATTTAAAAGTTTTTTATATTAAAAAGATATTTATTAGAGAACCGAATTTTAGTGATGGTCAAAAAGATGGGTAGCCTCTATTCCGCGTCCTTTAGTAAACAAGGTTTGAGGCAAAGCCTATAGTCACTACATTTACGAGCATTTATCAATATAATATGAAATCAAGTCAAGTTAATCCAACTGAAAATATTATCAAGCATTTTAAAAGTATTCCTATTTTAGTTAGGGTTCCCATGTTTCTAACATTTAGTAAAATGGGTGTGTGCGAAACGATTACATATACTACACTTTACTACATAAATGTAGTGAAAAAGAAGAAATTCTCTCGTTACTAACAAAAGGGTTGGTAACCATAGAAGGATATCACTGCCTAAACACACTCCTCCATTTCTATAAAAAAGACGAAATTTCCCCGTTACTAACAAAAAGGCTTGGTAACCAGATAAAGATATCACTGCCTAAACACACTCTTCAATTTCTATAAAAAACGAAATTTTCCCGATACAAACAAAAGAATTAGTCACCAGGGAAAGATATCAAAGCTTACAAACATTCCTCCATTTCTAACAAAAAGGCGAAATTTCATCGTTACTAACAAAAAGGGTTGGTAACCAGATAAGGATATCACTGCCTATACACACTCCGTTTCTATAAAAAACGAAATTTTTCCTATACTAACAAAAGGGTTAGTCACCAGGGAAATATATCAAAGCCTACACACACTCCTCCATTTCTAACAAAAAGGCGAAATTTCACTGTTACTAACAAAAGGGTTGGTAACCAGATAGGGATATCACTTCCTATACACACTCCGTTTCTATAAAAAGGCGAAATTTTTCCGATACTAACAAAAGGGTTAGTCACCAGGGAAATATATCAAAGCCTACACACACTCCTCCGCTTCTATCAAAAAGACGAAATCTCCCCGTTAATATAAATTGAGTAAAGTTCCAGG
The DNA here is from genome assembly GCA_034695785.1 of Galumna obvia. Classification (NCBI taxonomy): domain Eukaryota; kingdom Metazoa; phylum Arthropoda; class Arachnida; order Sarcoptiformes; family Galumnidae; genus Galumna; species Galumna obvia. Next base: position 4,502 of record JAQFZM010003076.1, on the reverse strand, counting down.
GAGAGAACAGTTTACCAATTCCTTCTGTTTCTATCATGGAGGCGGAATTTTCCCGTTACAAACAAAAGCATGGATCTCCAGAGAAGGATATCACAGCCTACACACTCATCCATTTCTATGAAAAAGACGAAATCTTCCCCTTAATAACAAAAGGGTGGAACTCCTGAGAAAGAAAGAACAGCCTACATGGTCAGTAGAGTTGCCAACGAAATATCCTTGAATCAAAGAATTTTAACTTGAAAATAAAGGAGAATTCAAGGATGACAAAGGAAATTGATGTATTAGATTTTAATACTTTCTAAATTTTTTAAAAGAAGGATCTATATACATTATTTGCAAGAGCAATAAAGAAGATGGTCCTGCAATGAAAGTGTGCCCTTGGAAATCAATGTGAGTTGGCAACACTAATGGCTAGGCATGTAGAATGAGTAATAGGCCTCTAGAATAGAATTGTAGGAATGTTGAGTGGGTGGTTGTCTTTTAATGGTTGTGATAGCTTGAAGATTGGGTGTTAAGGCTTTTAGATTATGTGGTTGGGCCTGTTTAATAATTGGTATAGCCTGAAGAGTGGATGGTTAGGCCTGTTTAATGAGTTTGTGGGACTATAGAGTGGATTGTTGGACATGTTTAATGGGTAGATCGGCCAGTAGAATGGGTGGGTGAGCCTGTATAATGGGTGAGTCGGTCGGTTTAGTGGATATTTAGCCTGTATAATGGATATAGGGGCCTGTAGAGTGGATGGTTGGGCGTGTTTAATGGGTGTGTCGGCCTGTATAACGGGTGGATGAGCCTGTATAATGGATATGGGGACCTGTAGAGTGGATGGTTGAGGCTTTTTAATGGGTGGGTCGGTCTGTATAATGGGTGGGGGCCTGTAGAATGGATGGTTGGGCCTGTTTAATTGGTGGGTCAGCCTGTATATTGGGTGGATGAGATTGTATAAGGGGTGGGTGAACGGGTAGAGTGGATGATTGGGCCTTTTTAATGAGTGGGTGGGACTGTAGAGTGGATGGTTGGGCCTGTTTAATTGGTGGGTCAGCCTGTATAACGGGTGGATGAGCCTGTATAATGGGTGGGTGGGCCTGTAGAGTGGATGGTTGGGCCTTTTTAATGAGTGGGTGGGACTGTAAAATGGGTACATGGAGTGAAAAAATTTTATTCGCTGCATTCCACTAGCGGGGGGGGGTGGGTGGGTGGGCGGGTGGGTGGGTGCGAAACGATTACATATACTACACTTTACTACGTAAATGTAGTGAAAAATGTTTTAAATATTAATAATAAATGAATTTAATTTTAATTGTTATTCATATTTAAAATATCAAAAGCACTGATTGATGGCAAGGGTTTACCTCTGCTCTAATACTTTCTTTGACTAAAAAGTGATGAATTCAATGAATTTTACGGAAATAATAGTAATAATACTTGGAGTTAGTAGTGGACAGTATTGGACAGGTATTTAATATTGACGTAACACTCATTACGTATTTATTTACTCATTTCGAATAAAAGTATTGATTCAAAAACAACATAATTATTTTTAAAACTTTTCAATAACCTTGATCATTTATTTGGCATGGTATTTAATTAGATAGAATTTTATTATATTGAAATAAGACAAGATAACTTTAGTAGATATGTTTAATGAAAGGTAATTTTATTAATGGATTAACTCTTTAATTAAATTTCAATTATTTCAATGTTTTAATTCAAAACGATTTTACATAAGTTTCAAAACAAATAATTTTCAATTAAATGATTGAATAATATTCAGTAAATGTTTGTTTGAATAAAATTAAAGAATTATTAAAAGTTTTGTTTAATTAAAAATCAAATGTAGTTTAAATCTTAAGCAAAAGATTTAATCATTTATTAAAATATTTAGTGTTAAACACTATTTCCATCATTTTATAGAAGTTATGTTCTGTTTCGTGGGTCACAACAATCACTTTTGATACCTTTTCATACCATTCCTTAAGGGTTTTAAGGAAACTTATGGTATAAAAACAATTATGATAATTGTGGACAAAACAAATGAAATGCAATGAAAGCAATTCACTGGTAAAGGGATCGTAGAGACAGTCCGAAAGCATGAATAAAGTGTTATCCATTTCTGTGGCCAAAAGGTATTCACCTCTTAATGAAAACTTGTATTCGATATAAGCATTGGATTCAAGTCTTTGAATTATTTCTCTTTTGATTTGATTCAAACGTTTGAAATAATAATTATAAGGAAAGGACTCAAACTGTTTGCAGTCACAGACACTGAATTCATTGTAATATGAATTCAAGTTTTTTGCCGGAATTATATTTATAGTCAACTCTTCGCTCATTTCAATGTCTTTAAGAGCTCTGACTTGAAGTACAAAACCTATGAATACAATATTAAGTATAATATTTATGACATTTAAGTACCGTTTGTTACGACTCCACAGTTGGGACGACATGAGTGCTCTAAGTATGGGTACTGTAAGTAATAACCGGTCGCTCTTTTCTGGAATATTTCATTGTATTCGTAGAGATTAGTTGTGACTATAGTTATGGAGCACTGGATAATTATTGAGATCAATTTGTCGAAGTCTATGCGAGAGAATTGATTTCCACTCAATTCCTGTAAATATTGGAAAATATTCTTAAAGAAAATATGATCTAGGTCAGTGTAGTCCTTCAACTCTTTTTCATTGATTTTCATGTCTTCAAAACAAATGTTTGAGCCATCGATTAATGGATATCTTTTGGTCCGAAAGTCAATCCTTTTGATGAAAGCCATACAACGAAGAAACTCTTCCACATGTGATGTATCGAAGAGAGAAGAGTCATAAATACCTTTCCTCTCATCGATTGTTATCTTCTGAAAGAAACGGCACTCATTCTTATGGTATTTCCAGTCAATTGTCTGACAGTTTTTGTCGCAATAATACATTCGAAGACATTTCGAGCATTTCTTTAATGAATTGCTTTTATTGAGACAATTGTCGCAAACCTTTCCTTTGAATTCCCTTTTGATGTAATGAGTAATAGGTTTGCACTCAAATATGAGTTCTCCCGTCTTATATGACTTCGAAGCGATGGCCGGCATTTCAGATGATTTGTCTTCAGATTAATAGACTTTAAATAAATCAAAAAAATGTTTTAAATATTAATAATAAATGAATTAATTTTATTTCAATTGTTATTCAATGAAAAATATTTATAGCACTGATTCTCATCTAAACCTCTCATTAGTTTCAGTGAATTCTTTAGTAAATATGTAATCGTTTGAGAGACAGGAAATGATTGAACCAATAAATGATGACTTCAATGAACTATTGGTTACAATACTTTCAGTGATTGTCAGGAATTCAATGTTTAGACACAATTCTTTCCTTAATTTTATAATTATTTGTTTTAATATATTATTTTTCATATCATTTGTTTAATTTATATTAAGATTTATTTAAAATTTTATTTAAAATAATCTAAACTTTGATTAATAATTAAATGTATAATAAAATCAATGCATTCCTTAGTATATCATCTGATGATAGCAGTGAAAATACATTCCATTGAAATTCAAGTCAAACCCTTTAAATCAATTATATTTTCGTATAAAATTAAGCAAGGTTAAAAAATATTATACAATTAAATTTTAATGTTTTATATGATTCGTTTAATCTTAAATAATTGAACTTGGTCATTTTAGTCAATATGTTCAGAAATAAATGGCGAGAATTAGATTTATTGGTAAACATTAGTTGAAAATTGTGTTAATATTTATTGGATTAAAATATGGAATAAAATTAAGTAAAATTGAGTAAATATTTGTTACAAATAAACAAAATTATTGTTTTCTTTACATTTAAATTAAATAATGTTTTATAATTAGTAAATGAATTACAGTTTGGGCTCGATATAACCAGATTGTTGTTGCCAAGAAAATTATCTGGTTAAATCGAAATCTGGTTAAACCAATAGAGCATATAATTCAATACAAAATATAACAAAAATGATAATTAAATTAATGGGTTAAAAATTTAATTATTTTCGATTATTTTTATGCATAAAACGATTTTATAAATTATTATTTAATTTGTTAATTAAGTTTGCAAGAATGACTACTCAAGTAATACATTTTAAAGATTTATTTTATACAAATTATTCGGGATTGGGACGATAGACCGAAACCGAATAGACCGAAACCCAGTAGACCGAAATCCAATAGACCGAAACCCAATACACCGAAACCCAATTTACCGAAAATTTAAAGGTGTAACCAAGGTAGTTCCAACACACTGAAACCTTACCTAACCTAACCTAACCCTAGCCAAACCTAACCTTAATATAACATTATATAACCTTACATAACAAACTAACTAGAAGTCAATTTTGAAATTAAAATATTACTCAATAATACATTACATTGTATCAATAATAGATTTCTTTGAAAATAATATATTTTCATTGAAATTTGTAACTTTAACGTATAATTTTACAGTTTTCTAAATAATTCTGGTTATATCAAACAG
>JAQFZM010003075.1:0-11852 GCA_034695785.1 Galumna obvia | reverse complement strand
CACTAAAATTTCTCTAAGGAAATTTTGTATACTCAATGGGATTCCCATTATTTTTAACTATAAATGACGTAATTTATATACACAATGATTAATTTTGGCGCCAAAATAAGCGATAAATATTACGTTACATAGAAATAAATCCAATTTACTATAAATTTATATTAGATAATAATAATTAATTAAGTTAATAAGTAATAAATTAAATTAATAAATAAAATAACACTAATTCTGTCCTGTTTAGTTTTAATTATTTATTTTATTTGAAAGTCTTAAATAAAATGATATTTTTTGTCGAAATAATAGAGAAACACATTTTATATTATTTTAAAGTTTTCTATTTATTAAATTATTAAAAATATGATTGATTGTTAAGTTTGAATTGGACTCCCATATAATATATCATAAAATATATTTAGGTATTTTATTTTAATATGGGAATCCCATAAAGAGAAATTTTGGAGAAACTTTCTAGAAACTTTCTCGGTTATTTTTGAATTTCGAGAAATTTCCGAACACTATCCCTATTACCTTCCTTAGAGTCTCATTCTTTAGCCATCTCTGGTTTAATTATTTTAATCAATTCTATTCGACAAAAATCATTAATTTATTTGAATTTATTATAATATCAATTAAACATATAATTATTTTTAGTGTTTTTCATTACATTTACTGAGTTATATAAAATCGTCTCTCGTTTGATATCATATGATAATCAAAATAAAATCGATTACTTCTAAGGAATTATCAAAGAATAAATATAATTTTACTACAAATTACAACATATTCCCTCAAATGATAGATTTCCTATAAATTGATTAGGTTTATATAATATTTTTGCCTGGTAAATTAATAAAACAATAAATTTATTTAATTATATTTAATAATAGTATTTAATAAGAATTTGTAAAATAATTTTAGATTTATTATAGTTTATATGACATGAAAAGTAAAATATGATAAACTATTTTTTATCAAATATAATGTATAATTTAATTATTTGTAATCTTTTGGTCATTTCCTTCTCTATCTTTCCTGGAAGGAAGTTTTATCAAGAGAAAGGATATGACGTACTATCAATGTATCGAAATTATGGTAATTATCTAACGATAAGCATAAATATTGTCGTATTGATCAGGGTCAAAGTACTAAAAGCGCCTCATTTGGAAGGAAATAGTTTTGTTTAAAAATAACATTTTCTACATTTAAGGAGAAGTTTTGTTTATAACTTCCTCTCACTTTTATTTCATCATTAATTTTTTCAATAATTCAATATTCTAGAATTTGAGACAGTTCATTTTTATACTAAACATATTATTCATTCTTTTTAAAATATAAATGCATTCAAAGCTTGAATAACAATTTTAATTCCTTAAAATAAACATGGAAAATTTTATTCAAAATCCTATAATAAAAGTCATATAATTATTTTAATGAAAGCAATTTATATGAAAATTTGAATTAGCAATAAAAATAATTTAAGCAAGCATAATTTAATTCACACCACTGTTTCTTTTCTGTTTAGCTTAGAATAATAAAATCATATTATTTTTAGAAAAGAAAAAAATTGTAAAGTTTTAAAGTAAACTTAATTACGGAAATAAACTAAATAATAAACTCTTGAATAAATATTTGCCCACATTTTAAGTGCATATAATTAAAGATTTTATTGGAAAATAACATTAATATTATTATAAATATTATATAAACTTTGATTCTATGAAAAACATTATTATATGAAAAATGAAAGCTTTTATACTAATAGCGATGATTTTCGCAATAAATCAATTTTATGACGTCAATGGTTTCGAGATATCCTTGCACAAATTATTAGAATGGCGTTCAAGACATGCAAACCGTCCGCGATTATTGAAATTATGGCCTTTCGGTAACGTCTTTCATCTGATCAAAGAAATGACATTTTTTGTGGTTTATAACAAAGATATTGATGACAACCAGAAAATGGAATCGGATATGACTTTAAAGACACCACAAAATGAGTCAATGGTTGTTAAATCGAGGATTGTCTCCGAGTCTAAAGACTTGAACAAAACTAATGGCGATTCATATAAAGAGTATTTCCAATTCAATATTTCTGACGCAAAACTTATCCGATAATTAATTATTTAAATGTATTTAAATTTTTATTCATTTAATCTTAAAATTTATTCTTTAATAAGATTAACATAAATTTTAAATTAAATTTGTTATAATAAAATGTGTTAATTCATTTCCTTATATACAGGAAAAACACCTAAAATTTATATGAATTGTAAATTAAGTCATTTTATTTGCAATAATTATATTCGACTCTATTTTATAATCATTTCTATAAATCTATTTCTAGAGAAAAAATCTTAATATTTCTATTTCAGTATAGAATGTTCTAGTACATAAATTGAAATTTAACTTGATTAAATTTGTGCCCAAAAATCAATAATGTTAGGTTATATAATTATAGAATAAATTAAACTTAGTACTAAATACATATTAATGTTATATAATACAATAAATAACAAATAGGATGAATATATTAATGAATTAATAATACAGTATACAATCAGTTGAGTAAAGCATCATTTGTGTTAACAAACAGATAATGTAAACAACTTCTAAATTTCTTAATAAAAATTATTATAACTTTGTGTTGAGTAAACTAATCGATTGGGTTAACCAATTTCATATGAACATGCTACTTTACTCAATTGATTGAAGACTGAAATAACCTATTGTTTAAACAATTAATATTATTTGATATATTATCAAGAACATTTTTAGCCTATACAAACTATGAGAAGCTAAAAAATTTTTCCATGGCAACATTACATAATCAACATTGAACATTAACAAGGTAAAAGCTTACTATCAATTTTCAATTGACGTCACACCGAATGACGTCTATAACAATGAAATGAATTAATATTTTGTTTCAAAATATAAATTATATCCTTTTATGAAATTTCCAAGAATTTATGGAATTGAATCTTGATAAATTATAGTCGAATCGCTGGAGACCTGTGATTGCATATCAAGTGAGTCATCGATACTATTGTTTCGATGTTTTCGTTGGTTTCTAACGATTTCTTCCTCGAAATTCGATTCAATGCTCGGATTCAAAGCTTTTTTCATAATATCCACCAACTTTTTAGAGTCGATATTAAGATTACAGTCAACGCAATGACAGGTAACCCACGGCCTAAAAAATTTATTCACTTTATTTTGAACTGAAATGAGAATAAAAAAATTAATTACTTTTTCCCACGAATAATCAATAAGTTTTAATAAAAATAACATCATCTAGATAATGTTGCATGCACATAAATTAATTTGAAATGTATTCCATTAAATATTAAAAAGATGAATTATATCTCTTGCTATCGCCATATTTAATTAATTATCGATTAAACTATTGAGAAATATATCCTTGGACATAATATATCATTAATCCATGAAAATTAATTTATTGGTGCATGGTATTATTATTAATTATATTTTTATCGATTTAGAATTTTATCTATCCAACTTTAAATAATTCTATTACGAAATCACATTTAAAAATTTCATCATGCATATAGAATCTTCTAGAAGATTCAATTGAAAATTATCTTTTTATAAGCAAGGTCTTTAAAAAAAGGGTTAGTTATATTCTATAACCGGATTTGATATCAAATTTCATTTTGAATTATTTAATAATTAAATGCAAATAATATTTCGATAAAAAATTATTAATAATTAATAAATAAAATTTTATAGCTTTTAATGGATTTAAAGGCAGAAGTTGTAAATGAGTTTTATAGCTATAAATATAGGGTTTAACAACAATTCTATCGATTTTTATTTATTATATAAATGTGTTTAATATCCGTTTAGTCTGTTATGACTCATAACTTACGAGATATCAGTTTTCAGATATAATTCAATAAAAAAAATATGTTTAAAACATTAGGTATATTATATGCATTAATAATAAATATTATGAAAGCATTTCCTTTCAAAGCAATATTCAAAAGTAAATTTTAAATTATATTTAACCCATATTTGAAAATAATGGTAAAACATATAAAATTCTAAAAATTTTTAATAACAAAATTTTTATAATTAGTTGCAAATTAACCAAGGACAACTAGGCGAATAAATTCGTTTATTTTAGTTAATGAGAAGATTTATCTTTTATGAGAAATAACTAAAATATTTTTATAAAACAATAATAAATGTGGGGTAAAATAAAAACATCTGTTTTTGTGAAATAATGTTAACAAAGAGTTCTCTAAACATTGATTTAATGAATTATATATAACTTTAAATTAAAATCTAAACAAAAATCATTCAACGATTTAACACAAATTACTATTTCAAATGACTCTATGCGTAAACTTGTTTTTTTATTACAATTATATCGACAAATTTTGCCCGGATACTCAACTAGTTCTATGCAAGAGGTCTAAATAAGAGGTTATTCAACTTGTACAAGTTTAAAATTTAAAAATATGGCGAATAAATAAATTGAGCAAGTTAAATTAACATACCATTTTTGCTTATATTCTTGCGTTTAAAATTATCCGGATTAACAAGCGAGTTTTTTCTGATGGTGTTGATCTTATTAGATGACATGTTATATTTACCAAGTTCTCATACGAAAGTCAAATGATCAGATGAAGCAAGCTAAAATTATAATAATTTATATATTTATGAATAATAAATTATTCGAAATAAAATCAATAGACTATTAACTTTTTACTGAAAAACATATTTATTGCTTAATAAAATGCAAAATATAATAATAATATTTGTAATAATAATAATAAGAATAATAATAATAATATGAAAATAAATATAAATGTCTCACAAAATAAAAGAGAAAAAAGAAATCGATTTCAGAATTGTTTCAATAAAACATTAATAGAATATAGAAATCAGTTTTTCATACTTTCATTGTCTTCAAAGAAATGGTTGATTCAAGTATTGGCTTAAACTAACAAATGAGACGATAGTATTAAATGTAAGTTCATTTAAAAAGCTTTTTCATCACTACTTCTACACAAAACATTGAGAGAGTAATTAGGAATAAATTTCATGTGAATCACAACACTCTTAGCAGGCAATGGTATAATAATCTTGATAATTTATTATCGTATACTCTCGAATTGACAGGCGCACTAGCTAGCTGCATTTTTTATATAATAAAAACTTGTTTAGTATGTATTTGCCAAACGTTTACCATTAAGATTTTTAAGCTAGATTAAATAAATATTTTTTCTAATTAAAAACTGCATTTTTTTAAACTTGATGCTTTTAACTAGATTATTTATGACTTTCTCTTTTTATTGCTTTGGGAATAAATTATCATTAAATTATTATTTAGCAAGTTCAAAATAATTTAAAATTATTTTTCCTTAAAGTATGTAAATGCATACATAAAATCCAAGATTATATCGTTTTTAATGATCGAAATTTTATTTGAAATTAATTTTGATTTTGAAAATTAGATAATTTTTTATGCATATATTTTTGACCAAGCTATTTTTGTGAAGATTTGGATAGATAAGTTTTCTAACATCAAATTTTAATAAAAATAAAATTCATGTACATTTTTTGACATTTGATCTTGGACTTATTTAAATTTTATATTTTACTAAATTTTATTTTTAATAAATGAAATAAATTTGAATATTTTTAGAATTTATTAAAGGAATGAAATAAAATAAATGATTAATGGAACTTGGTAATAGAAATTTCTCTGGAAATCTTTTAAAGCCTACAATTTCTAAAAAGGTTTCGGTTAATTTCAATGAATGAAATAAAATAAATTTTTAATTGAACTTGGTAATCGAATTTTCTCTGGAAGTCTTTTCGAGCCTACAATTTCTAAACAGGTTTCGGTTAATTTCAAATAATCACTACATTTGCATATTTTAATTCCCTTTATTTAAGATTAAGAAATTATAAATACTGTTAAATCTCCTTTCTTCAATCGTTTAGGACTAGGATTTTGAATTCAAAATAGGAATAATTCAAGATAGAAAAAGTGACAAAAGTATTTAATTTAATAAATATTAAGAATAATAAGAATTAATCAACAAATTTAGTTATATTTATTGACTATAATTAACAATTAATTTGTTTTAAATTTCAATTTAAGAGGCATTTTGTAACTATAATTTTCTTAACTTTATTGTTAAAAACCTTATTTCAATTTGAAGTTTAAGAAAAATTCAAGTTAAGAGATGCACACAATAGCTTATGGGACCAGACTTTTGGATTCAAGATTCAAGTTAAAAGGTTCAAGATAGGAGACAATTTCTAATAGGATTTCTATGGGAGTGAATCGGGTCTTAAAATTTAATTCAATATAGACTTGAATTCAAGTTACGAGAGTTCAAGATAAGAGAGTTAACAGTAATAAAACAGATGGCATTTTATCAGGGATGACCAAAGGATCGAGTCTTGGGAGTGATTTGACCAAAATACCCCCTAGGCCAAAAATTTCGACAGATCTATTGCCTGTCCATAGGCGCTAATGTTAAGGAACCCAAACTCCTAGAGGGTATTTGCCAATTTTGCTCCTCTAGGGGTATTCTGGAAAACCCCCTTTGGTTATCCCTGCATTTTATTGTCAAGTCATTTACCTTTTAGATATGCTGTAGTTATAGATAGTAATTTTAACTATTTAATTTTAATCTTATTATTGATGGAAAGGGAATTTTGAAAATTGTTAAGAAAAAAGAGTACAAAATCTTTACACTATATATATGATGAGTTCTTTTTAATATTTACGCTTTTGTTAGTTAAGACAAAATCAGTAAAAATAAAATAATCAAGTTTCATTTTTCTAGTCAACATTTGAAGTATACAAAGTATATAAAATTATTATTCAAAGGAATTCCTATTTAATTTTAATATGGAAATCCCATTGACAATAAATTTTAGATGATTTTCTAGAAACTTTCCTGGTAATTTTGAAAGTGTGAGCCATTTTTAAGTCTTAAACTTTATTTATATCTCAGAAAAGTCATAAAGTTTTAAGATTCAGATTAATTATAAATAATTGTTTTAATAAAATTTAATTAATAATATTGGGTTACATTAATTTTATTTAATTAGACTAAATTAGTCTTATTTTTAAGTATTAACCTAGGTATATTTTGGACTTTTCGTTAAATTTAACCCTAGTTTTAGCCGGTAATAGAGCCCAACGATTAATGATTAAAAAATTAGTGTCAAAAAGTCAAACCATAAATAATTCATTTAAATATTTAATATTTATGAGTTAAATTACCAAGGAAAACCCAAAGGCCCCATGACTATAAAAGATTGACGCATTTAACTTTCAAATTGATTAAAATATGTTTGTCAACATAATTATTATTAATATATAAAATTTATAGCTATATTGATAGACACAATTCTCATAAATTTATAAGAATAAGGGCTGAGAATAAAACTATTTTATGGCTAATTATAATAATTTAATCTTTAAAAATGTTAACTTAACTTACCTATTAATAAACCTTAGTTAACAATGAAAACTATTTTTATAAAAACTATTTTACACTTAAAATCACCCTTGGTAACACATTAAAGACTGCATTAAAGCTCTGTTTAAGTAAGTATTTTAAAATATTACAAGTACATTTAACAAAACCTGTTTTTTAATATTTTTTTTACGAGTAATAAATATAAAAAATTTATCCTTGAAGATTTTTTTTATCTTAATATCGATTTCCTCTTAACAAACAATGTTGACCAAGATTATTAGATAAATAAAAATTTTATTCTCTAAATTCATTTCTATTTTTAGTCGTTTTAAATGTATTTTTGAAACAATCGATTGAAAAATATTTTAAACAAAAATATAATAAAAGTAATGAATTCAACGGATGAATGAATATATATTTCGTATAATTAGTTAAGACTTACATTATTTTAATGGTTTTCTTTCAAATATTTGAGTTAAAATATAATGGCCAGAATAAATTTTCTTTTTTAAAAATGATCTTGACAGTTAAATTAATTAACTATTAAAATATAAATGGCACTATTAAATTTTAATTGAGCATGGCAACAATCCCAAAGATTGAGAGTAAGAGAGAATGAATAGTAACCAAAGATTGTTCTGGAAATTTGTTGCGTCACTTTTATCGTCGTCAGCAAAATCTTAACAAAATTTGATGTTTTTATATACAAATAATTATTTACGATAAGAAATATCCTTGACAATCACCACCACTAAATAAATACATTCATATATCATTTTTAAGGATTCATTCATTTAAATGTTGAAAAACATATATTTTAATGGATTTCATTAAAATTCAAGAAATATGGAATCAATATCTCTTTTTTATGACTAACATAAAAATTTATTATAAATGTACATGAACAATTTTTTTAATGTTTCTTTTAAGGCAATTTAACTTAAATTTATTATATATTTTTATAATGATAAATATATTATAAACATGAAAATCGTGACCGTATTTTCCACACAAATATTAGCATGCCTATAACTAGCATGGCAATATTAGTAAAATATATTTTTGTGGTTAAAATTTAATTAATAAATTTCTAACTTTTGAAACCTTGAGCTAAATGGCATCTTAACCAAGGATACTCAAAGATATTATTTATGTGTGTGGGTTAGTCAAATACCATATACATATGTGATTTTCAGGGTAAGCTAGAAAAAATATTGCATGCAAACAGATTGTCAATTATATGGGTATTCACTACTAACTGTGAACTTTGCTTATCTCTGAAATATAATCATATTATTAAGCGATATATAACTCATAATAAAACTCATTAATGTCTGTAATATAATAATAATACTGTAATTCTATATATTATTAAAAGATTATATTTATTTCTGTTTCTTCTCTTCCAATGAACGAAGTTTCACAACATATGGTTTTTAATGAATTGAAGACATTATTCAAAATAATTAATCTAATTCTCGTTCCGAATACTAATTTTTTTTCAATGAAAACTAATTTAGGAATTGTCAAGGTGCTTTTTTGCAATATATTTTTAAGTCCTTCAGATTAGTTTATCAAATGTACCAAGGACAAACCCTGATAGGGTTTTTAATAATAATTTATTAGAAGGTATGCAATAAATTATTAGAGTATTAAAGATCTGTATTTATCGTCAGATCTTTATATTTAAATTCTTATTTGTCTTAATTTAATTCAATTTATTTTAAGGTTAAGTTAAATGGACAAGATCAATATTTTATACTAAATTATTATTTTTGTTTCTGTATTACTTGCATTAAAATTAATTATAACCAGGGATGTTCAAAGGTCTTGGCTCTAGATGTGCTAGGGTATTTTGGGAAAAATTCAAGGGGGATATTAAGAAGTATTTTTCAAAAAAATCTATTTTTGCTTTATATTTGCCTTTTTATAAGCATTTTATATTATTTAAGGGTTAATATGTACTAAATTTGTTCATAACACACAAGTGTTCATAACAGTCAGTGTATAATAGTTAACATTTAAGGATATGGCGATTCATACAATTTATCAAATTATGTTCATAAGACACAGAGCTTCATAACACACGACTTCATAACAGACAGAGTATACTGTACTAGCTAATTTTCTAGAAATGGTAAATTTTTCACCTAAAAAATTGTTTTTTTGAGTAAATACTCAAAAAATGTTTTTTTTTGAGTAAAATTTGTTATCAAATATCTATAATTTTGATAAGAAAAGGTAGTTTCAAACGATTAATAATTTAAAATATTGTTAAAATTACTATTTTTCTCAATTTTTTGCAATAAAATCTGAAACTTATCTGAATCCCTCCCATTTTTCTTTGGGGTCTCTTTTATTCTTTTTCCCTAGGGGGTATTATGCTCATTTTATATTCCCGAAAACCCCCTTTTGCTATCCCTGATAATATTAGACATATATTTGTATTAATTAAGAGCTGTTCTCTGATTGGTTCAAATTTAATTAATTTTATGATATTAAAGCTGGTTATTAATGGTTTACCTTGATCATATGAATTTTCATTGACCTAATAATTAATTGCAACTAAACATGAGATTCATAAAAAAAACATAAATCTAAAAATAAATTGGCTCAGGTATAATTTATAATATAATGTATATCAATGTTAATTAAAAATAAAGAGAAATGTCAATTTTTAGAAATAAATGATCTTGGTAACAATATTCTAGTATTATATTAATTAATAATAAAATTATTTATATTACAATTTTTCTAATATTTTCAACATTTTTGCGATTTCTTTAGCTTTTGTTAAATCTTTTTCGTCAGAGTTTTGACTCAAAAATTGTTTATTGAGTTCAGTGTTAGTCATTTCTTCGTCCAAATGTTTATCTTTTTCTTTGTAATTGTTAGGCGTTGTATTCGCTTTGCTTTTTATTCTAAATAATGGTTTCATTTTGATTTTTTTGGGTTCGTTTTTATCATGAATGTGATGATAACCATTGAAATCGTTGTCATTTCTTGTAATACTTTTATTGTTAGACATATCGTCTGTTTCTTCATTAGTATCTATGTCTTCATCTGAATCACATCCATTACCACTACAGCCATTATTAACACTTTTATCACTACCAGTTGTATCCATTGGAGAGTCATAATTAGTATGGTAATTGGCGATTACCTGACTCTTTCTCATACTATTTCCCATTGGGTTATACCGGTAACTATTATCCATAAAATTATAATTTCCAAAACCCCTATTCATTGCCATTAATCCTAACTCTGGATTCATTGAATTGAAATTCTTGGGTAATGTATCGAAATTGAGTCCATTCGTTCCCATTAAGTTATATCCATTGATCGATGTGTCCGGCATTTTCATGTTAATCAAATCACCAAGGTCATATGAATTCATTGATTTTAATGGTTTGTAATTTTCTTTGACTTTGGAAGGCCTATTAACAAGGTCATTTGGCAAAAATAAAAATAATAAAAACTATACCAACAAGGTTACTTACAAATATATAGGTATCGGTACATATTTTATAACTGTTTTCTTACTCCCTTGGTATTTATTACCAGAACCATTATTATATTCTTGGTCTTCATCGTTGTCTTCTGTGATAACAGTTTCCTCTCGATTTAATTCATATTTCTTTTTCTTTTTAGTTTTAATGGATTTTTTAGACTTTTTTGATTCAGAGCTCACATAAAGAGGAGTCGGAAAATCAGTCAAAAGTTTAGGCATTATATGTGAAGATTCGATCTCTAAATCCTGAGTTTCACTTTTATTGTTGGAATAATTTTGTGGGAATCCTTCATCTGATATCTTATCTTTAATCACTTCTAAACTTATAATAAAATGGACACAAATTAAGACAATAAAAAGAGTTGAGAAAACTTTATTTAAAATATTGTTTGCATACATTTTAAACAACTTTAAGACATTTAAAACATTTCCTAAAAAAATAAAATGACTTAAACTTAAAAGCAATAAAAAAAAGAGTTTTCTTAAAAAGAAAAAACAGGTCTAAAGAAAGCAAAATAAAAGTCATTACTCAGTCAAAGACATCTTAAGTTAATTAGTGATTCTTATGTCTATAATTTTAATTATTTTTATCTCTTTTTCTAAAACAAAACAAAACCTTTTATATTGTTATTACTTTTCTTTAATGAATTTTAAACTTTTTATTAATGGAAATATTTTTTACTTTTCTTATGAAAATCTTTTAAAATCTTTGATAAGGAAAAGCTTTACAGTATTTGGCCTTATCTTAACTTGCTAATTAATTCATGCTTCATTTAATACATGGATTATTTCAATAATATATTACAGTGTTTCCCAGTTCAATTTGGTAAGTGGGCAAATGATTTGAGCCAAACCTGTAAAGTGAGCAA